>JAJOOF010003781.1:0-23706 GCA_029582545.1 Solanum lignicaule
TTTTATTCCTATACTATGTCGTTTTAC
The DNA here is from genome assembly GCA_029582545.1 of Solanum lignicaule. Taxonomy (NCBI): domain Eukaryota; kingdom Viridiplantae; phylum Streptophyta; class Magnoliopsida; order Solanales; family Solanaceae; genus Solanum; species Solanum lignicaule. Next base: position 28 of record JAJOOF010003781.1, read on the forward strand.
CCTTCACTAAGACCCCTATATTAGTGATTTCAACCTCCAAACTAGTTCATTCACTTCATTCTCTTCAAATTCACCAAAACTAAGAACTCTCAAATATTTCTCTCTCTAGAAAGCTTCTAGAAGAAGGATTCAACCTAGGGTTTCAAGTTAAGTCTCAATTCCTCCATTGAAAATAAGAAATTGGCTTCAAGGTCTGACAGTTTTCATCCATGGATTCCTTCCATTCACGGAGTTCCCAAATTCTCCTATTTTCAAAGTAAGAAATCCTCAATTGAGTTAGGATTTTCTTCAATTGTCATGGGTTCTCTAGATTATTGATTTAAAATATTGAACTATGATCTCTTATGCAAGAATTGATCAAATACTATGATTTTATGAGTCCATACATCGAATTTGATGGGGTAACATATTTCATATGCATCCAGGGGGTCCCAGATGAATACTGAGCAACAAACCAACATCAGAGCGTTACCTGATTTTTGGCCTTGCTGGTGAGACCTCTTTAGTAGCCTCCAGACCGCTTAGTTGGACATCTATTTCATAGCCACTTTAGCGACCTCTGATTGCTTTAGCGACTGTTAGACCACTTTAGCGGTAGTTGACCACCTTTGACTAGATCGCTTAAACGGCCATGTGACCACTTTAGCGGTCATCTCTGAGGATATATTTCTATAATCTTCTTAATTATTCATAAATTATAGAAGTGGATTAAAGAGCTCGGTCTTGGGTGATTTCATTGGGGATGTCAAATGTCAAAGCTAAGGATTGCTTGGAAATACGTTGAGGGCCGATAATCTTCCGTTATCCTTTTAATTTTCTGTCGATTCCTCCATTAAATTTCATTAAATTAGTGTTCTTGAACCTTAAATTGAGGGACTGATTTGGGGCCCTATTTATTCTCCAGTTGTGTTCAAATATGGTTCACAAGTTCCTAGAACTATTAGAGACCTAGCTAGTGAGAGATTCAATTTTTGAATTTCGTTAATGGGTATCACGGGCCTATTTTGGGGCCAAAATATGTTATAATAATATGGATATTATTCTTCTCGTAGTGACGCGTAGTTTATGATTTTGATAATATCAAGACATCTAAAGGATGTGGAGAAGAGTCAGGTAGCTTGTGGAGAGTTTGAGATTATAGTTAGACTTCTAGATAGACTACAGTCGAACTTCTTTTAGATTTTTCTCTATGAGATAATTCTTAGTATATATTACATGTGGGTTGGGATAGTATTTGACGGGCTAGGATTACTACTTCATTTCTACTTTCTTGATTCTCGTTGGAGCCTTAAACTAGTTCTGTCCTGTGAAATCCTTAGCTTAGGATGTAAATTCATTACTTGTGGCTTATTTTGGTGGTTCTATCCTCTTCGAGGCTTTATAATAGTTGGTGATCTAGGTTCCTTAGAAAGAGTTCTTAGTGATTTTTTAGTATTATGTTGCTCCTTGTAGTAATTGCTACGGTTTGGTACCCTCCGTTAGTACATGGTATCTTAATTGCTTATTATAGCTGTAGGTTGGCATTAGTTGTGCTTATTTTTCACTTGAGTAGTACTTTCTGGTAAAGGTTGAGATCCTTGAGTTACTTTTCGGATTGTTTGATCCTTCATAAATTCCTTCATTTTCTGAGTAGTGATGATCCTATTATGTTGCAATTGTTGAGTATATTAGAATATTATATGTCCCGGGGCCATGGTCGAGGACCAGTTGGATTTCATGTTTGATTTTTATGCTATGGGAGCGAGGTGATTTTGGTTATGTACATTAGGTTTTTTAGATGCTATTGTTTGGATGATGGTGATGACATGTATTACATTGATACTAACCTTCACGTGTTTTGTGGTATGATCCCCGTAAATACATTGATTCTCACTACCATTATTTTGAGATAGTATGATTTTGCACTTTTACTCGTAAACTAATTTTAATGTGAGTCGTACCACCTTTACCACTTTGAAATATGTTTTTTTAGATAAAGAGGCATTGGGGATGTGCTCACTATATACTTGATAGATCGATGTGGATGCCGACCCTTTTTATTTTAATGAGGTTGATATGTATCTCTGGTACCATGACAAAGCAAATCCGATACTATGCCAGATAGGTTATGGAGTCCTGCGTCGGGACTAGGTAGTATATACAGACTTTTTGTTCCTCTGTCTGTGTGATCCACTGAACAGGAGGAGGAGTATCCACATGGGTCCTACCTAGCATGTCGGGGGCAGAAGGTATGTGTATATACTTGTTACTTGGTACTTGGTATTGATAGCACTATTGATTTCTATTGCGTAACTTGCATTGATATACATCGCCTATCACCAAAATTTGACTTTAGATCACCAAATATGTTGAGCTTCTTATCGTGGCATTATGATTTCTGTTCATAGAATATTAGGAGGAAAGGATCAAAATCGCCCTTTAACTTTGAATTAAGAGTCAAAGTAATCCTTGTGTTTTAACGTGGAGCACTAATAGTCCTCTGAGTTTCAATAATTAGTACATATTTGGTACCCTTGCAAACATCCGTCAAACTTTTAACAAACTTTCTCTTTTGCACGTTAATAAGGTTTCCACCATAGCTAACCAAATCTTCCCTTTCTTTTCGCTCAAATAGTAGCCATCCATCATTTCATAACTTTGATTCACCTATGATTCCCCTATGAGACAAATAAAATCAAAATCAAAAGACTGATATTTGGAGAGGTAAAACTTATTCAATTGCATTTTTGTTTTCGAAGAATATATTCTTTTCCTTTTTGTTTTTTTTGTATCTCCCTTTAATGGAAATCTGGGGCAAGAATAAATTTTTTTGTTTTTATGAATGCAAAACAAATTTTATCGTCATCGAGTCTTCTTCAATGTCCTATGGATCGATTGTTTAAATTTGAAGAGGGTGCTGTGCATATTGGTGTCTTGTATATCTGCAAGCAAGTTTCTTGCACACAAGGTGCTCGATCAGTTGTCCCCGTGATGATTTGGCCTTATAGTTCATTCTACTTGCTCCAATTATGACGAAATAGAGTTTGATTTGAAGAAGAATGGGAAGAGACAAATCAAAAGTTTGATTTGATAAGGGAAAGAAAGAGACAAGGAAAAGTGAGTTTTGGGGAGAAATTTTCTCACTTACAAAATAAAGTCCCGTTAAAATTTAGACGGAGGTTTGCAAAAGTATCAAAAGTGTACCTATATTCAAAAGTTTTGGGGGCTATTAGTGCTCCATGTTAAAACATAAGGATTACTTTGATTCTTAATTCAAAGATAAAGGACCATTTTGGTCCTTTCCTCTCATAATTAGTATCTAACTATAGTAAAACCTCTCTAAATAAATATAGGTGGGACCATAAAATATTATTATTTTGTAGATGTATTATTTAATCAATAAATTAATAAATATTAATTTAAAGAGTATTTAGACATCGAAAAATTTGTTCGAGAATAAAATCTCAAAGAATTTGGATGAACCCACTTGTGAAAACGTCATTCATGAACTTGAGATCATGGTTAATGATCTCGTTACCGCAATAAAATGGATGTTTCTTTTTACCCTCCCTAGGAGCTCACACCCCTTTTGCTCCCTTGGTGACTCAAACTCGCAACCTTCGGGTTGGAAGTGAGGGTTGATGAGTGAAAATGTTACATGTTTAGAGGTCCAGAGCTTGGAACAAATTATGAATATCATTGAAAAAAATAATGTCGACGATAAAGTTGAAGATGATACAATACCTTTGGATCCAGTTACGCGTAAGGAAACGCTTATCGCATCTTGAACTCTTCACAATTTAAGGTGCAATCCAAAAAGACAACACCGGATTTTTCGGATGTAATAAGAAAAGTTAGGGATGAGCTTCAACTAGATTTAAATTTTAACAAAAAACATAACATGATAGAATCATATTTCACTAAATTGTCTTACATATATTTATACTTTTAAAGAATTATTAATTTATAATATTACTGGGACCATATATTTGTATAGAGGTCTTTGAAAATATATTATCTTATAAAAAATGAGTGATTTTTTCCATTGGCCCAAATCGAGACCGGAGGAAACTATTATCTTAGAGAGATTATTAACTAATCGAGCATTAATTTAGTAAGATTTTACTGTAAGAGAATTGACAAGTTTGGCTTTAGGTTACAATTCTCTAATATGCAATAAATGATCGATTTCTAATTTAACGGCATAAAATTTAAGTTATATGCACTTATAATGTAAAGCCTATAAAGTAATATATGTCTATCTCTATGTATTAAAATTCATTAATTGTATAAAAATTAAAACTTAAAATTCAATCATATATTTATTCATCTTATGGTGGTACACGGTTTCACTATTTCTTACTTTATAATCATTTACTTTTAAGAGGTTACTCACCCTCTTGATTATCATGATTAATGGCTCTAGCATGTTTGATCATACCATCAAAATTTCTTTATTTTGAAATATGTTTTTTTTTGTTGGTAATAAGTACTCTTTGAAAGTTTTGTTTAGAGAATAGAAGTTTGTATATATTCAAATAATCAATTTGAAAAAATATTTTTATTAATATTAGAGCAATATTTTATGCTTGACCAAATTTTCAAAAAGTATTATTAGGGAGAAGCTACTTTTTCAACTTGTGAATGGTACTCTTGCTACTACTCAAAAATATTTTAAAAGATTAGTCAAACACTTCAATTCTCTAAAATAAGCGCTTTTAAGAATAAAAGATAGCCTCACTAGCTTCATTAGGACCAACTTATAAAAGGGTTGACTATTGATTAAGGGATATATAGAAAAAATTGTACTGTTGACTTTTATGAGGAAAAAATATGGAATATATGCCAACTAAGGTGCATTGAGTTTCCCTTTATATCCATACATTAATTAAGACATTCAAATTTTAATACATTGTAACTCCCAAATCAACACACATCATGATCAGCTATGTAAGAAAAATATAGTAGTAAAGAGTAAATTCCAAAACACCTTTAAATAGTACATGTTTAGTACACTTGAAATGCAAACTCAAACTTACTTCCTTTCTAAGAAGAATTATTTTTGTTATAAACTTTTAGCCATGGCAAAGAATCCAAGCATGGGTTGGCAGAAGATCAAAATTGCCAAAATAGAAGTCAAGAATCACCTCCAAGTCACATTCTCTAAACGTCGTTCAGGACTTTTCAAGAAAGCTAGTGAACTATGTACGCTATGTGGGGTTGAAATTGCCATAATAGTTTTCTCCCCTGCAAGAAAAGCTTACTCCTTTGGCCACACTAATGTTGAGTCCATTATCGATAGGTTTCCTTCACGAAATCCTCATCCAATCTCCAATAATCCACCTCAACTTTTTGAGTCTCATAATAAACATGATGTTAATGTTTGTGAGCTCAACTTGCAACTCACTCAAATTCTTGATGAAGTTGAAGTTGAGAAGAAAAAGAGTGAAGCATTTGATCAAATGAGGAAGAATTGTGAAAGCCAATATTGGTGGGAAGCCCCTATAGGAGAACTTGCCTATCATGAGCTTGAGCAATTAATTTTTTTTTTTGGAAGACTTAAAAAAGAATGTGATAACTCATGCAAGGAAGATTATGGTTGAGAATAGTAACAAATCATTTTACAAGCCTGTTATGAATGTTTCAAATTATCCTCATAACCATGCTTTTGGTTATGATCATCATGGATTCTTTTAATTCTTTTGGTTAAATTAATCATAGCCAGAATCTCTCTGATTGTCTTATTTATTAATATATGTTTCATTATTAAAATGACATTAATACAGTGTAGCATTCTTCCGTTTCAATCATGTTATTATTTAAGAAGACCGATTTAAATCATATTCAACGGTAATATAAACATCTTTTAAAAGTTCAAGAAGAGAATAGAGAAGATCAGAAAAAATTGTATATGAAGATTGAGATAAAACTTTTCTATTTATATCCAATAAAGGATAGTAGAACAAATGTTTATTGTGTCTTATTAGAAAAAAAATCACAATCATTTAAAAAATTCAAAATCCTTTAAAAAAAAACATAATCACCCTCAATATGAAAATATGCTATTCAAATAATAACTTTTGAGAAGAATACTTTATTTCTCTTTAAAACCTTTTAATACCCAACAATGATCGCCTCATATAGCTTAGCCATGATTCTTTTGTTACAATTCATTCACAAGAATTTCATAATGTGAAGAATTCTTAAAATCAATGATGTGTTTAGATAACATGTACCCGTAAACAAACAACACAAAATATACTTGAATGTCTCGTGACAAAGAAAGTTCATTTAAATTCCTGAAGATTTTCTGAACATCAAATTGAAGTGATAGATCAATGAAAATCCTGGGTTAAGAGAGATGACACATCTAACCAAGATCATATATATATATGCAAATTGTTGTCTAATCTTTATTAGTAAAACACTTAAAAAAACTTTGATAATAGACTCTGTAACAATAAATTGAAACAGAAAAGAAGAAAATCGAGTCCGATACTGAATGCACGTATGTCCTTAAAGAAATTATTTGCCTCAAGTATCCGATGTTATTGAAATATATTTTTTCCAGGATAGAACGATTTTACTCATCAATGTATAGTTAAAAAATAATAATGGTGTAAGTGAATCACTCAACGGGAGAAAAGTATACATTTATTTGTGCAGAAGAAGAAGAAGTTCAAAAATGTCGTTGTTGAAAAATAAGAGAAAACCCCTCTATTTATAAATAACAAAGGGTAGTGTGAACACATTTTTGTGCCTTATCGTAAATGTCACAACCCCTTGAAAAGTCAAAAGTCATAACCCTTCATAAAAGTCACAACTTTACGAAAAAGTCGCAACTTTTCATAAAACCCATCTTAAGAAAAGTTACAACTCTTCATAAAAATCGCACCTCTTCAGAAAAGTTGCACCTTTTCAGAAAAGTCGCACCTCTTTAGAAAAGTCACAACTCTTCATAAAAGTCGCACCTCTTCAGAAAAGTCGCACCTCTTCAGAACATTCACACCTCTTCAGAAAAGTTATCACTCTTCATTTTCCATTCACACCTTTTTAAAACCCAAGAAAAATCACACCACATGTATCAAAAGATAATATTGATAAATCCGATTTCCTTAAACAACAAAAATGAGGTACTAGTTGGTAGACATGACCAACAAAATAGATATATAGACAAATCAAACTACATTGATGATTATCCAAAGGCAATACTGGTAAGACCAAATTTACTTGACAACAAAAATAAGCTACTAGTTAGTTGACACAACTTTACTCAACACAATCAGTCCTCTGCATCTTTGACACAATAAATAAATAATCTTTGCTCGTCATTTGTAATTAACACTGCTTGTCCAATGCTGCAGTTTTTGTTTTGCGTTTGTGTTTTTGTCCGATTTTATGTGACTCCATCACTATTTCAGAGAAGGTACCAATTTGGCATGTGTCACACCAAAATGTGAACTCCCTATTGTCTTACTTTTCATCAGCTGCATTCTTTCCCAAGTCATTTGCACTGTCATCTGTCAACAAGGATGGTGGATCGTTATCGTTTGTAGCTGACGATTCTTCCTCTAATTTCTTTCTGGATATCAGATCATCGCAAGGACGTTCCATAGGCTGCATAAGTTTTGGTTTCTTTGGTAAAAGACCAATGCTGCATTTTTTGTCGTCCTTGTGTTCTCTTAAAGCAGCCACCTTGCGTTTGTGTTTTTTTCCTTGCAAGTGGTCATTCAGGCCATCTTGACTTGCAGTACACACCTAACAAAGTTCACAATTCCACTCCGTAACATTTTTCACTGGAGCACTAGTACTGCTTAATGAAGGTTTGTCAGCAACCTCTTCAATTAGAATTATAGCTTTCCGTTTTGCTCCAGAGGAAACCGTTTCAGTCTTAGCCTATATTATCAACACCAAAAGAAGCACTTCTCAGAAATTTAAATACCTTACCGATCTGAAAGCATATTGACGATTTCATAGACATTAAATGAATGTATTAAAGCAATAGTAGCTTGTACTAAAGCAAGGAACAACGGCTTGGGGAAAGGAACCTATACTTGTTCATTAAGGGCCCCGAAACATATTTTGGAGGACATTAAAATCAAAGCATCACCTCTCCTGATTCGTCTCAACGAAGCCAATACTCAGTTGTATAAGAACGAATGTTGTAGTCCAGGAAATTATTTCCTAGGTTTGGTTGCTCAATTTAAAGTAATGATAGCAATATTCTAGTACGTTGTTGATTATTCAATGACCAGCAATTTATTGAAAGAGTTAATAAATAAGAACACGAACCAGCAAGATTCTACTAAAACCAGGGGGCTGTTCTCCTGAAATCTCCACCTTTGGACTTCGATTCAATGTTGAAAATTTTGATTCCCCAGCACGGTACTGAAAAGGCACCTCTGAGATCATCTCCTCAAAGGCCTCCGCCTGGCTCTTCAATCCATCTCCTCCACCCATTGCTTCTTCTCTTTCCATTAGAAATCACACAAGTCTTTTTAAAGAACAAGATTAAGAAGAGTAGAATATCAAAAATTCGTATATAAAAAATGAGGGAAACCTCTATTTATAGCCAACAAAGACTAGTATGAATAGATGTTTATTGTTCCTTATTAGAAAAGTCACAATCTTTCGAAAAAATCACAATTATAAAAAAAGTCACAACTCTTACAACAATCACAACCCTTCAAATGTGAAAAAGTATGATTTAAATTACATGTTTTCTCTAATTGAAGTTTTTTCCTTAAAAAAGAAGTTCATTTCTCATCAATAATATCACGCCATAAAGCTTAGCAATGATTCTTCCCAAATATCCAACTATTAAAATTAATGAAAAGGGATTTGTTACCAACATGGGTTGTGGTGCACTGGTGAGAGTGCTTCACCCTTAACCAGAGGTCTCAGGTTCGAGCCCTGGGTATGGAGAAAATCTTGTTGGGAGCGCCACCTCCGAATGGACCTTGCAGTGCGCGATCCGGATATAGTCGTAGCTCCAATGTGGGCTCCGGACACCGGGTGGAAAACCAAAAAAAAAGAAAAGGGTTTTGTTACCGATGATTAATTATTACAAAAGTTTCTCTTTATCAACTTTATCTTCTATCAGGTAGGAAGTAACATTTATAAAAGTACTGTTATAAAATACTATAGTAATTATCTCCATTAATGTATCAAGAAGTTACTTTTACTAATTAACTCCATTATGAAGATAACCTCCATCTTTATGACCATTATTCTTGTAACCTTACACCTTTATAACATGTTTATGATTAAACTTTTGTATGTCTCTATATAACACTATAAATAGAGACATAAGAGTTCATATTGTTTATATATACTTGAATACATTAAAAGTATTATTTTCTCTATTTATAGTGTACAAAAAATATATAGAATTTTAAATTTCATGGGGGTACATATGTTCATTATCAAGAACTTCATGATGTGAAGAATTCTTATAATCAATGGTGAGTTTAAATAACGTGTACCAGTAAAAAAACAACATAAAATACATTTGAACAAATACAATAAAAAACAAGGTGAATATAGAATTAAAAAGAAAAGAAAAGAATGGAAGATACACAAACAATGTTGTTAAAATCTGCAATGTTTCGTGACAAAGAAAAAAATATTTAAATTCCTGCAGATTTTCTTAACATCAAATAAAGGGAAATTCAAAAAATAGAAAAAATAGATAAACCGAAATCCTGGCTTTAGAGAGAGGTGACACATCTAACCAAATCATAGACATATACATATATTCGCAGAACATACATATATGTATTTTGCACTTGAACATTTTGTATAAATAGATAAAGAGACAAATCACATCACATGTATCAAAAGGTACTATTAAGAAATCCAATTTCCATGAAAAACAACAATGAGCTACTAGTTGGTAGATAGGAGCAACAAAATAGATAATAGAGAAAAATCACACCACATGGATCCAAAGGTAATACTGATAACATCAGATTTCCTTTAAACAAAAATAAGCTAACTAGTTAGTTGACGGAACTTTGCCCAACACAATCATTCCTCTGCATCTTTGTCCTTCCCAAATAGTTGTTGAAGATGCCGAGTATGCTTCTTTCCTACCTTATGAGTCTCCATCACCTTTTCGGAGAAGGTCCCTATTTTGCATGTGTCACACCAGAACTTGAACTCCCCATTGTTTTGTTTTTCATGAGCTGTGTTCTTTCTCAAGTCATTTGCACTGTCATCTATCAACAAGGATGGTGGATTGTTATCATTTGGACTTGATGATTCTTTCTCTGATTTCTTCCCTGATATCAAATCATCGCAAGGACATTCCACAAGCTGCATAAGTTTTGGTTTCTTTGAAAAAAAACCAATTCTGCAGTTTCTGTCATCCTTGTGTTCTCTAAAAGCAGCCTCCTTGCGTTTGTGTTTTTTTCCCTGGAAGTGGATATTCAGGCAATCTTTATTTGTAGTAAATATCTGACAAAGTGCACAACTCCACTCTGTAACAATTTTCACTGGAGCACTGCTTAATGAAGGCTTGTCAGCAACCGCTTCAATTAGTGTTATAGCTTTCCGTTTTGGTCCAGAAAAAATCGTGTCAGGCTTAGCCTGTATTATTAACAACAAAAGAAGCACTGCTCAGAAATTTAAGCACCTCATAAATGGTTTACCGATCTAGATCTGAAAGCATACTAAATGAATGTATTAAAGCAATAGTAGCTTGTACTAAACGGCTTGGGGAAAGGAACCTATACTTGTTCATTAAGGTACCCAAAACATATTTTGGAGGACATTAATATCAAAGCATCATCTCCCCAAAACATCATCGTTGCCATTGATAATGTTTCATTTCTTACTGTTACCTAGTTCAAGAAATACATTCCTAGGTTTGGCTGTTCAATTTAAAGTAATGATATGAATAGGTATAAATAACATTCTGGTTATGTAAACTAGTCACCAGAAAACCAAGAACATGACTAATGCGAACGAAGTACCTAAATGAAGAAAATCAGGGCATCTATGCCTTTATACTTTCTGCAGTGAAACTATATTAGCCTTTGCATCAGCTACCTCCCTTAGGTAACAGTGTTCAAGAAAGAGGAGATTGAGAAACTACACACAGATGAAAGTAAATACCAACTTAACATTCTAACCCGTTCTGTCCATCCACAAAAATAGAGTGAAACAAAAGAAGTTACTACTTAAAAACCTTCTTTTCCAGAATAGCTACTATGCTAACTGTTTTATTAGACACTGCCTCTTTAACAACTATTGTAGGTAAGGTTTGCAACATACTACTGGAAGATATCTTTATTAATGAAGGCAACAAGGTATTAAATAGAGTTACAAGGAAAATAATAAGACTCCTAAACTAAAGTAATCTAAATAAATAATAGCTGCTGAACTAACTAATGCAATCCTAATACGACTAAACTACTAATTGATTTCTGAACTAACGCCAAATGTTCTAATAATACTGATAGATAAAAAAATCATCTACTTAGCAATTTAAGAATTAATAAACAGGGCCAACAATAAAGAAGAATACGAACCAGCAAAAGTCTGCCAACTCCAGGGGGCTGCACTTGTAAAATCTCCACCTTTGGACTTTGGTTCACTGTTGAAATTATTGGTTCCACAGCATGGTGGCAAAAAGGAACCTCTGAGAAGTGATCCATGTCATGCCTAGACACAGCAGAGACGCCCATTCCCATATTTTCCTTAAACAACACGGAGTCAGCCTGATTCTTGAAGAATGAAGCAAATCTATTTCCCCCAAACATTGCTATTTCTCTTTCCATCATAAGCTCTCTCCTTACTTCCAACTCCAACATTTGCTTTCGAGCAACCTCTTCTGCAATGATCTCTTTCCTGATACGCTCTTTATCAATCTCATTCCTTATTGCCTCAACCACATTGCTACTACGGTTCAATGACTCAGACTCCATCAAACCAACTAAAACAAAAAAGAAATAAAAGATGGTATATAAATGCATGCAATGAAACAAGTTTTTACTCCCTCTGTCCACTTTTAATTGTCATGTCGTGTTTTTCGAAAGTCAATTTGACTAATTTTTAAAGTTGAATTAGATTACTTTAATTCGATAGTTTAAGCTAAAAATTTAGATATTCGAAAACTATACGAAAAATACTAAAAACAACAATTTTTTGCATATCAATATGATGAAAAAATATATTGTAAAATGTTAGTCAAAATTCTTATCGTTTGACTCTAAAATAGGAAACCACGACAATTAAAAAAGGACAGAGGGATTATTTTTTAATTTTTCAAGACAAACCTGGAGGGATGATTAGTTGAGTGGAACCTGAAATCTGATCAGGGGATGGATCCTCCAACACCATAGCAATCTGAAACATAGTAGAAAAGGGGAGAGGAATATGAAGTGACTCTTAGAGTTGAACAACATTTAAGGATGTGACTTTTCTGCAAAAGTTTTTCTACATTTAAATCTAATTAAAGGATGTGACTTTTCTGCAAAAGTTTTTCTACATTTAAATCTAATTAAAGGATGTGACTCTTCTGCAAAAGTTTTTCTACATTTAAATCTAATTAAATATTTCTAACAAACATTCTAATATCCTTTAAATTAATTAAAACCTTGTTTAAAGTTTCAATTTTATGCACAGACAGTGTTGGATCTGACTTTTAAGAAGAAGATAAGTCAAACAGAGTTGTAAAAATTTACCTTGTGGTTATGTCTTGGGTTTGTTGCTACTGCTTTGGAAAGGGAGGCCGCCAGTAGCGTGTTTCTTGAAGGGCAGCTTTCTATGATATTTGACTCAAAAAAATATGTAACCCTCCAATAAATTCTTTTGTCTTCTTCTGATTGGTTCTGGTCAAATTTATTACAAATTCGATCTAATAAGATTGATTTTGATTGACCAAAATATGTCATTATGGACACGTGACAACTTTTGATTGATTCTTGAATTTGATTGGAATTTATTACATCATTTAGACACGTGGCATCAGCTTATTGGATCCTCAATTGTAAATCATTACTCGATTTTGATTTTTTATAATTAGCTTGTTCTCATTTATTTATTTTTGGAATGTCGCGGACCACATTTAAATTCTTAGCTATTGTATTGTTGTAGCCACCTGAAAAACATGTAATCACGGTACAATGTATAAGTCACGACCCAAAAATGGACGTGATAACACTTGTTTATTCTCACCAAGACAAATTAGCCTCAACCCGACGAAAACGAAAGACATGCGGAAATACAATAAAACAAGAACAAGACAAAGACATAAAAACTTATTCATTCTAAACAATACTCCAAAGCTTGGTTGTCACGTGTTCAAGCCACTAAATACATGAGTGTGAAATTAGAAAATAAATACAAGTCTCAATCTTTGTCTCTCAAATAGAACAAAGTGTAAGAAAAGGAAAAAGAGGGCCTGCCAAATGACAAGCAACTACCTCTTTAGGTCCTTGACAAGCCTCGAGATCAAAAGAAGGAGAAGGAGATCACGCGGGTCCGGGCTCGAAACCTACACAAGTGTAGAAACAAGTGATGAGTACCAACAACACGGTACCTAACAAGCAACTTACTAAACAAAGTAACTAGCAAGAAATCGAATACCCCTGACTCTCTCACCGAACCCCCTCAAACTATAACAAATCAGCCCAATCTAGCAATTCTACAATACAAGGCTCGCAAGGCCCAATATTCACAGTTCAATCTTTACAATTCAACAATCAAACAAATCAAATAAGGCAATCCCAATTACAAGTAGTTCAGCCACACGCAACAAGTACATCAATCTCAATTATCAAGCAAGTCACGCATAAGCATCAAAGGTATCAAGTCTCATAATCAATCTCTTGCCAGAACCATTTCCCATCAGCAAAATATCACTAGCCGGAATCATTTCCCATAGTCTTTATATCAAATCACTAGCCGAAACCATTTCCCATCGGTTTATATCACTAGCCACAACCATTTTCCATTGACTTTATATCACTGGTCAGAACCATTTCCCATCGACTTTACTTCACAAATCACCTCATGTCTCATCAGGTGTTCATAACCAATGCACAAGCCATATCGCACCACACAAAAGAGACAACAATTCATACAATTCAAGTCCATATTCATGCTTTCAAGCATTTCATCAATCAATCAACAAGGGTTACAGTGAGACAATTAACAACATCATGTTCAACACATACCCTTTTTCATTTCAACCTCTTTTTATTCATTTAGATGTAACAAGTGGACAATTTAAGCCTTCATGTCATCTCCATTACTCCCAACTCACAATCAATGAAGGAAGCATACTAATTCAACTAGAATACAAGGTTTAGGAAGCCACTTGCCATAAATAAATCAACAATCACTCCAAGAGTTGAGTCTGCCCATTCTAAATCACTTCCAAAGCCACAAAATTTATATACAAGTAAGTATTCACAATAAATTTCCAAAAACAACAATACCCACATCAATTTCCTTGAAAGGTGGGTCAATCAACACAAAAACCAATTCAAAATTAAGGTTTGAATTCAGAAAATAATACTTGAAAATGATGTTTAAGGCTTTAGGAACTCATTAATGAAAACCATTTCAAAAAAGAAATCAACACAACTCAAAATCACCATTTTACTAAATTTTTGGGTTCTTGAAGATAACCCAAATTTTCTCATTTCAAAATCTTGATTTGAAAACATAAATCCATAAACAATAATGGGTAATTAAAGTTTAGAGTTAAGAATTGTTACCCAAAAGATTTTCCTCAAAAATCTAGTCCAAATCGCCACCCCAAAGCTCCCAAAACTCAAAAATGGACAAATGGGGTTGAAACCTCAATTTTAGAAAACATTCTGTCCAGGTCTCAAATGCTCATCACGATCGCCATCCAAACTCACACGAGCTCGATAAGTAAGGCAATCAACTAATTAAAGTTGACCATCGCAATTGCGGCAAGATCCTCACTATAATGATGCACCCCAAGATGATGTTACGCGATCACAATCAGAGAGCCTCGCGATGACGAACATGGTCATGCACTAGAACCAGAAACAAGCCAAACTCAAAATCATCGAAAGGACCCCTCAAATTGGTTCTAAACCCCGTACATACAAACAACATATGCAAACTAATTATACTCGACACTTCGGACTCAATTGAACCTTCAAAATATGAATCAGAGGTCTCCTTGACACAACATCCGTGAAAATCACATGTAACTAACTCACGCCTAAAAAGACTAAAACAAGCTTGGGACCTCTCAAAAATCAACAAAGGCCTCACCTAGGCCTAAAATCATCCCCCAAGTCGAACAGAACTCTCAAAATTCCTATCCAAGCACCCAAATATTGACCAAAGTCAACCCAAAGGCTAAAGTTCCACAAATTCACAACTTAGGACCTCAAATCCTCAAAAGACTCAGAAACTAAAACCGACACTATCACAGTTCATATTCCATATTCTGGAACCAATGGAATCAACGAAATTCCATCTAGACACTCGAAACTCCAAAAGACCCCAAAACTCAAAGTTCAAAACCAACTTTTCAAACTCAATAATAAAAGACTCGGGGTCGATATAGAGAGGGGCAAAATGGTCAATTCACAAAACCTTCCAAAAATGACTGACCGAGTCATTATAGTATAATATTTGTCTCACATTTAGCTACTGTCAAATAGGGGTGGGTGTCTGGTATCCGGTTTGGAATTTCCAAATTTTAGATTTGTTAATTTGGTAATTGGTAGTAAAAACCAGATACCAAATATCAAATTTTTAATTTTTATTTTTGATAATTTGGTAGCCGGTAGTTATAAGTAGATATCAAATAGCGAATCTATCTGTTCTAATTCATCTGCTTTCCTAGACATGCATTGCACTACCAAATCATTCATGGATACTAGTGACATGCTAAAGTAGCAACTTTTATTGAAACTTCAAGAAACAGTAAGAGGGCATTCTAACGAAAAATTAATTTAACTTTTTGGGGTCTCACACAATGAAGAAACAAGAAACTATTCTTTCATTTACCCATTGATCGCTTAACGCACGTGGTATAAAATATGTGCTATGATGTTTTCACCTTATATTGGCACATGTGTCTCATTCTTTTAATTATCCAACATCGTACATACCTTGGTCTAAATCTCTAACTAGAGTTTCTCTCTTCAATGATCCTCAAACTCATCTTTTTCTCTCCAATTATGGCTTATAAAACAAGTTATAACATGGTAGTATAATCATCTCTTCACGTTTTGTGACGTAAGAGGCGATTGCTTGTGTGGGAGAGCCAATCTCGCAACTTGTTCGACACTCTCTATTTCTAAAACAATATCACATGCATATGAGATATGAATATAAATTCAATAGTCTTATATTGACGAGAGAATATAACCAAGTTGTTTTACTTTACATAAATATTATAATATCTTATGTAAACCTAGAGTCTTAACATGTTTCTCAAATAAGTCTCTAGATATTGCTTTTGTAAAAGGATTAGCTATCATTTCACAAGTAGGAATGTATTATAAATTTATTTCTCCACTTTCTACTATGTCTCTCAAAAATTTTTACTTGATGTCAACGTGTTTGATTTTTCTGTGATACTTCGGATATGTAATGACCTAGTCGGTCATTTTTATTTTTTTTTATAAAATTACTATTTTACCCTCATGATTAGAGCCATCAAAATAGGCTTAGCCCATGGGGCCGGCCCAACCCAACTCGTTATTGGGGTAGGGTTGGGATATGATTTTTCAATCCCATTTAAAAGTAGGGCTTATAAGCCCGGCCTATATAAGCTCTTGGTCCTTAAGGCTTGATCGGGGACGGGCCGGGGTCGTGTCATGACCCAAACCGTCGTGATTGGCACCCACACTAACCCTCCGGTGGGAGAACCATTACTACAACCCAAAATAACAAACTCAACCAACAACTAAGGCATTTAAAGATACGGAAGCAGGTTTAAATGCAGAAATTATATAGAGTTCCCATAAACTCCAAATATTTAAATAAACTAGCCAAATTGATGCAGAAGAACAACCTCTACAACCTGAAAGTCATTATACCAAAACTCTACTAACGACAAATCTAAGAACAAGAGGTACAACCCCAAAGCTAAGCAAACACCTTAAACAAATAGTCTGAGTCTGAAAGGAGTGAACTTAAACAAGAAAGATCCATGGCAGCCTTAAAGAACTGGCTTACCCTTGAATCTAATCACGCTCAATAGTCACCTAGCTGTAGTCTATCTAATGACACCTGAAGATCCCTTGGATTCAACAAAGAACAAGAAAGTGTAGTATTAGTACACAACCACAGTACCAACTGGTAGGATCACGCAGCTATTCCAGCTATCATAACATATATCAGAATTACAACAAGGTAAACACATACATGCACAAAATATATATACACATCGATTATCATTTCAGGAGCAATGCACGATTCCATATTCTCAATAACAAGTAGATATAACAAATCAATGGTTCTCTCATAGAACCCAATTCAATAGTCCTCTCATGGAACCCATACCCAAAATGTCAGCGTGCCAGATCGCGACACCCGTTCCAATGTTTATGCCGGTATGTGGCAATCGATCCCAGTTAGTGTGTCATATAGTGACACCCGTTCCAATATTTATGCTGGTACGTGGCAACCAATCCCAGTTAGTGTGTCGGATCGTGACACTCGCTCCATTCAACAACCACAATCACAATCACAATGTATATTCTCACAATCATACAACAAGAGGTGATTCATGGCCTGCAGTTCTTCATTCATACATATTTACATTAGGTGTGATCAATAGGCTTCATTCACATACATGCATGCATTACAATGAAGCAATTTCTAACATACATCACGCAAAACATGAAAGCACAACCATCACCTACCTCGAATCCAAGTTTGAATCCCCTAAGGCTCTTGAATCTTCCCTTTCCGGATTCCTTCCGCTTGTTCTAGGTCTACAAACAACAATTTATATGCAAGGATCAACAATTAAAGGTCTAATTATCCGGATTATAACAAACCCAATAACCCTAGACCAAACCCTTGATCATTTTTCCCAGATTAGGGATTTTTCCACCATAAATTCCAGCCCCCCATTGATAATTACCCATGGATTTACATTCTACGGATCAAAACATAGATTCGAGGAGTAAAATCCTTACCTTTAGCCTCAAGAATGGTGAAAAATGGTCAAGAACTCACCCAGGGTTGTATCCTAGCTCTCAAAGTTGAAAAGTGTAGAATAAAATGTTTTTGGAGTTTTATTTCCAACTTAAGTCGCGTCTGTCCCGCTAGGGCGTCCCCTTCATGGCGGGAATAATCCCGCCATAGCAGCTTGCACAGAACCAGCGAGCAAATTAAGAATTCCAAACCCCCTTTTCACAACACACCCTCATCCCATGACACTCAGAAAATACCCGTTCACGCTAAGTTTAGTTTTCGGAGTTCTACTCACCCGAATTTAATTCCGTAAAGTCGTATGGGTTCCTTAACGTCTTAGTTATCTACTCATGTGATTAAAATCATAATTAGATCTCTCATTTGTTACAAGATTTCCTTAGACCTCACTGACTCCGATTTCGTCCAAATTTGGACTAGGCTAGGAAATCTCAAGTTACTACGAAAAAGTTTTCAGGCCCCAAATTTTTTCACTAACGAAGGAATCAGAATGTTACAGCTCGGCCCATGGGCAAAAGATTTTTATTTAAGGGTAACTTACAATAATCTCATTATATATAATCTAATTACTTAAATACACACTATGTTGTAATATTATGAATCTTACCAGATTTTGGTACATCCAAATACATGTATCTCGAAATATATGGACTCAAAATTAGGTTAATCTATTATAGATACACTATATCCAAGTAGATTCACATGTATCTAAGATGCATAGACAAATCTCACTCCCTCGCCCCCCTCCAATCTTACTTGTCACTCTCTTATTTTGCTCGTGTATCTGGTATGGGAGATACATGCTAATTACACTAGACTTTTTGCTAGTGTTATTAAAACAACACCATTGTTTTGCAAATTTGATTTGACAATCTTCTCATTTTCTTGATGTTATAGAATTATAAGTTTGAAAAGAAAAACAAGAAAAAAAGAAAAAATGAAGGGCTATCCCGCCCCAGTCCTCCACTCTTCTAGGGTTGGGTTGGGTCGATCATTTTTAGGCCCTTTCGATTGAAGGGCCTGTCCGCCCTAGCCCTTCAAATTCCTTGGCCCACGAGGCTTGGCCAATCCCACCCTTTTTGACAGTTCTACTCATGATATTAGCCCTTAGTCATTTTTGAGTGAGTTTTGAAATTGGTTTTAAGTTTTGAGTTAAAAGTTATGAATTTTGAGAATTTAGAAATTTGAAAGGCTAAAGTTGATAAAAAGTAATTTTTCATCGTCTTTTGGAGTTTCGAGTGTCAGAATGGAATTCCATCGATCCATCAATTCTGAAATGTGGAAATTGAACTAAGAGAGTTGTTGTTTTCAGAAGTCTTTTTGAGGATTTGGGGTCCTAAGTTGGAAAATTGTGGAATATTAGCTTTAAGGTCGACTTTGTTCAACATTTGAGGTTTGGATGCTCGGATAAATTTTTTGAGAGTTCTATTGTATTTAGGGGTTGATTTTAGGCCTAGGTGAGATCTTGATTAAATTTTTAGTGGTCTCGAGCTTGATTTGGCCTTCTTAGGTGTTATAATTACTTTCTTGCGATCTACACAAGACTTGGGTCAAGGAGACCTCAGATTCATATTTCTAGGAATTCATTGAGTCCTAAACATCGAGTATAATCAACTTACCTATATTGTTTGTCTGTACGGGGTTTCAATGAATCCCAAGTACGGGTGGGCATGATATGGTATATACCTAAATACCATACCATACTGAAATTTTTAATACCGTAGTTTTGGAATTATGGTATTTGGTGTTGTATATGGTATATATTTTAATATTTTTGGTATTCAGTACGGTACTTGGTATTTAGAAATATCATACCAAAATATCGAATACCATACCGAAGTATATAGTTACATAAATAACATATATATTATTATTATTATTAAAATACTAACAAATATGCAACCTATTTGTATTACTTTATTTTACCTATATATTTCTACATGTGTAATTTGTTAGTATGATACAATTGAAATCTTTTTATAATTTTTGAAGTTATAATACTCTATTATACGAGTATATATTAGTGGAAGTTGAACAAATTATGGTTATCGATTTGCCATACCGTAGAATACCGGAACCAAACTTCAATAAACTGAACCCTACCGAATTAAATTGGTATGGTAATCATATAATATTTTAAAAATTGAATACCAAAATTATAGTATCAGAACATTCAAACACCGTACCATATTATACCATGCCCACCCCTAATCCCGAGGGTCCAATTAGAGACTTAGAGATTTGCTGATTTTGGTTTTTGTTCTGGCGTCCCCCATGATCGTGGAGTAGGACCGCATTCATGGAGGGCCTTAACCATGGTCTCCACATTTCCGTGATGATTAGTGGTATATTTACACTTATTTGGGTCCCATTTAGCTCAATAATTCATGTCCTCAATGCCTAATTTTGTCCTATTCTAATGATATTAAGATGATTTGGAGCTATGAATACTAAAGGACAAAGCAAGGATGAGTGTTTGAAAGAATGGCCAAAAACATAAAAAGAAGTGTAAACTCTACATTGGTGATCGCTTAACATGGAGGGAGGATCGCTCAATGGGTATAACCTTGCCAAAGTTAATAGTGCACAACAATTGAATTAATTAAGGCAGGTCGGTGAACTCAAGGAGTAATGGTGACTTACCGAATGAAAAAGACGAGTAAGGTGACCATCACCGAAATTGACAGTACTTGATGAAAAATTGAAGGCTTAAAAGGTGAACAATGGTGGTGATGCATGATACCTCGAATGTGAAAGGCAGACTCAAATGAGATTGCAGACTGAGGTTCAAACACCTGAAGCCTAAAGCGAGAGAAAGGTGAGCTGAGGAATTGTTGTCAATTTACCTAATGAGATCGGCTAGCTCGTTTAACATCATCCATTGGGCCACACATTGAGCTTTGGTCCAAATTTTGGGAAACTATAAATAGCCCAAAGGAGAGAAAAAAATAGAGTCGGACTTTGGGAGAGAGTTCCAGAGTTTTGAAGTTCTAAACAATTTAGAGAGAGAAATATTCTTTCCTTTGTAAAGAACAATAGGGTTTTCAATTTTTTTTATTGAAATTGATAAATTGTAGTTGAATTCAAAGTGAGTTTGCTTGTAATTTCTTAATATCATGTAACCCACGGTTGCTCTCATGCAAGGTATAATTTATTTACACTTTGTGATGAGTGGCTAAAACCCCAAGATCTAGGAGTACATTTATGGGGTTGGGTGTTGATTTAATGTAGTGGGTATTATGTTATGCTCTGTTTTGTTGATGTTTGTTTATACATGGATTTGAGCTAATTAGCATGAGGTTAACTTATGGGTTAATGTTTCAAACTTAATTTCTACTTCTGATCTTTGATTGATCCTTGAAAGAGATTGATTGAAGTGGGTATTAGTTCGATACTAGCAATTTAGGTTTGATTTCTATAGCTTGCTTAAAAATAGAGGTTATGGGTATGATCTATTTACCCTAGTTTTGCATTGAAAGAGAGAATATAGTAAGATATTTGGCTGTTTAGTATTGAACATAGATGAGACAGAAATAAGATTCTATGAGTTGAGGCTATGGTATCGAAAAAAGATTAGTGTCATTGATGATGACCCATCCTTTCCATGAATGTTCATCACTATAGAACAACGCAATTACCCCTATGCGATATCGAATTGCAATCCCATACCCCTATATTTCTCTTTACTTATTTTATTTTTTGAAAATCTTATTTAATTGTGACTATTGATAACAAAACCCTTTTCGTAAATGTGATGGAATCATCCATCCACTTATTTTTACTATTAAAAATGAATGGCTTTATAATCTAAATCTATTAATTGAATTCTCCGCGCTATATCATTCTCTATGGGATTAGACCCCGACTCTTTGTTGGGTATTTTTATTGAAGATGAACACGTACTTTTTTAATTGGCTTTGAAGAGTTGTTTGAGCGTTATAAAAAATAGCGCCGCTACTGGGGAATGATGGCTTAGAATTCCATTTGAGAAATTAGTTTGTAAATTTGTTTAGTTGTAGTAGATTGTTGCTTTTTGTTGTTGTTTGCAGATTTACAGGTCTTAAACAATGAGTGACCAAGGTAGTGACAATGATAGTTACGATGTTCAAAACAACAAGATGGGTGATTTGAATGATATGCCCGTGAACGCCATTCAAACTACATGAGTAATCTTGTTACCTCCCACAACTGGTCTTTCATGTGAATGGAATAATGCTACAATTGGTCCAATTAAGAGGAATATTTGGGGTTTAGCTCATGAAGACCCCTATTAATACCTTAGGAATTTTGTGGATGTGTGTGGGTCGTTCCAGTTTAAAAATGTCTCACAAAAGTCAATAAGGTTGAGGTTATTCCTGTTTAGTTTGACAGGTGAAGCTACTAGATGGTTGGCGGAGTTACCAAATGATTTGATCACTTCTTGGGAGGATTTGACTAAAACCTTCTTGGAGATATTTTTCCCCTTTCGAAGATGGTCAAGCTTAGGGACCGAATCCAAAACTTCAAGAGAATTGAAGGTGAACCTTTACATGAGACATGGTTGCGGTACTAAAAATTTCTCTTGAAATTCCCAGCACATGGTGTCCCAGACCATTTTTTGCGACGATATTTTTATCATAGCCTTGATTCAATCAACAAAGGTGTGGCTGATCAACTTGCCCAAGGAGGGCCGATGCGATAACCATATGAAGTTGAATCGTTGTTACTCGATGAAATGACCAAGGTAAATCAAGAATGAAATACTAGAGAAGACCAAGTGTTGTCTCTACAACTAAGCATGAGTAAAGAACAAATTGAAAAAGAGCATCATCGAGATGAAAACATGGCCAAAATGATGACTCTACTCAATTTGTTATCTAAGCATGTCATTGGAGGTGTAGTGAAATTAGTGAATGCAGTTGGAAATAGTAGTGGGCAATGCCCAGAGAATGCCAAATTCGAGGTTATATAAAATGAGAAAGTCCAATATCACTCCCCGAGGCTACCCTCTAGACGTAAACACGGGACCTAGGGTCATGAGTGACCCCAAGCTAACTCTGAGCTGGCATATCATAAACAAACTAAAAGATTACTGAATAAAATATACTATGCAAAAGCTTTAAGCAGTGATAACTAAAAGTGGGGAATACCCAATACTGATCTAAATATATTAAAGACTATGAGTTTAATAACAACTGGAAGATCAAACTCAAAACTAAAGCTGAATCTAGTACTATGTCTGAAAAAGCCTCTAACTGACTAAAGTTACCGAGACATCCCCCAACTAACTCTGGTAAAACTGAAAACTGAATAAAAAGACGTAAGTGTAAACCCACTCTATTGTCTTCGAAGTATGAGGATGAAATGACCCAAAAAGCTCTTAAAAATGTGCTTCGGAAGTTACCGGAAACTTGTTTAGCTATATATAAAAAAATTCGTTTCGTTTTTCGAAAATCCGACTTCATATTCTTGTTTAGGGGGTCAAATTGAGTGGGAAATGGGTCTAACCCAAATTTTAGAGCAACCGTATCAAAATCCGAAATTTCCAAGTGAAGC
>JAJOOF010003782.1:0-22153 GCA_029582545.1 Solanum lignicaule
CATTAAAATACATCTAACCTATCAGCAAGCAAGACCCAACAATAATATCAACACATATTTGCTAAATCACACCCCAAGAATGGGGGTTTTTAGCCACACATCAAGAAATAATAAATTACACCTAAAATGATAATGAAATCAAATGGGTATAAGAAAGTAAACCTTGATTTAAGCAAAGGAAGAAGAATGGGAGAAAACCCACTTCCAACTTGGGGAAGATGAACTCGTTCTTTCTTCAAGTCTTCCAAAACCCTCTCCAAACTTGAGAGAAAATACAAGAAAGATAATATTCAAGCAAACTCAAGTTCAGCCGCTCAAAAAGGGATGTCTCAAACAGTGCTACACTTGACTCGATTATGAATGCACACAACAAGACTCAATTTACTTATGCAGAGATCAAATGTGTACTCAAAGATCAAGTAGTGACTAACCAATATCAAAGAGTCTCATGCTCACGATACTTGCTTCATATGCGAGTTCAAGTTCAACCAAAGTATTTGAATGCCCTCACACAAAGAATGATTCCATACTCACATATAATGGTTTAATCAATTAAAGTATGCAACGCTCACACTCACAAAGATGAATACATTGCACGCTTGCACCCATAGGTTTGCCCATATTTTCCAATCGACATTTGTTTCAGCTTACTCAAGATCAAAAAGGTCTTTCTAAGGCTTGTAATGGGGCTGAGTGCAAAGGTATGGTCATTTAGCCTCAATGACTCTTATCCTCATGAGATGTGGTATTCACACCACTTCATTTCCTGTCCCGTCATCATTTTTGCTAGTTCTTTTAAGTCATCCCATTATTCACTTCCCATGGATTGTTCGGACTCCCCATTTCTTTGGTACTTTATTCCACAACTTTCTTCTTTATTCTTTTTCTTCTTTTTTTTATATATGGAGGGGTTCCAATTTTCTCGACACCATGGGTTAAGGGAGACTGTTCTTGCACTTCTTGACTTTCCCCTTTCTTTTCACCACACCCCAACTTAGGCTTTTGGCCTAAGTTGGCTATTCAACTAACCACAAATCAAAAGGATTATAGGTAGCGGATAAAGAAAGGTCTAGTTTTCATCAAATTTCATCCAAAGAAAGGTCAGGCTCAAGGGGTGTTAAAAAGAGATTCACACTCACAAGGGAGACAACAAAAGAGGTATATGTCAAATTGGTTCACACTCTTTAAAGTTGCCTAAGATCATATCAAGAGATAGCCTTACTTAGACGATCGGACCAACGGGGAAAATTCTAGGATATATCATGCATGTTTCAAAGTAAGCTCAGCACACTAGGCATCGAAACTACTAGGCAAACAAGACTCTACATTTTCGCAAGTGTGCAACGGTCATTACAAGAGTCTTAATTTAATACTTGGCTAGTCAAAACGAGATGCAAAGAGTTCACATATTGTCTATGCAACTTCATTTGGCCTCATTGTAGCAGCACATTCATGTTCGTTCGATTGACAGTACTATTCAAGTCATCGGTATTGATCGAAACCGAGACTTAAATTTTGCACAAGAACAATCACATTCAACACACAAGAGGTAGCGAAATTTTTTGAACGGATCAAAATTTATTTTAAAATAAAATAAAAGGAGCCATAAGCTCAAGCATCCACACAAAGCAGTGTTAAAGCAAAATTTAGCTCACAACACAAAACATGAACATTAATAGCACACACAAAAGGTGGGCCTCACCCCACCACAAACAAAATCATTTGCCCTCGAATGCAAATAACAAAATATTCAGAATCTAGAATAAAGAAAGACAGAGAGGTAGGTAAGGAGGGGATCCTGTCTAAGTAGTCGCTCCATCTATCTGGGCATTAGTGCCTTGAGTATTATCATTCTGAATCTAGTTCTCTGCTTCAGCTGCTGCAGCGAGATTAGCCTTAACCATATTATCCAAATCATGAGCTGCTACAAAGGAATGTACTACATTGATGAACCCTCGGGTCCACGAAGGGACATTACAGTCAATGGAAATCCTCCTACTGGAACTGGCTTCCCTGCTCTTGCTCTTTGCTTTGGTCTTGATCGGCTTTTATGCATCTCTCCTGAAATTTTTTGCTCTTATGTGTCGGGGTGGCACTTCTCTTCCTACAACTTTGGATCTGGCCATGTCTGCAAAATCTTGAGATAACGTTAGAACGCTTTTGACAAACTAAGCAGAGATATTCAGTTGCAGGTAGATGGTCAGTCTATTCAGCTTGTCGCCGAATACCTTCGCAAGCCACGATTAGTCCACCGAAGGTCAGAGTGTAGAAGGGTAAGGGGTGCAGACAAAGTGCGATTAAGATAACATTCGGCGATTCGCCAAGTGCAATTGTTGATCCCGTGCTTCTCACCGAAAGTTACAGCAGCCACAACAAATAAAGCATGATAATAAGGGCAAGATGGGGCATTTAGGTGAATCGCGAAGTGGTTCAACGAGCTTGTCACAGCTCGTCGAATGACCCAGCGTGCCTATTTTTTACCCAACTTCTCGAAATCGGCCCTGCAACCCCCGAAAACACAATTTAAGCACAAATAGCACAAATTTGACCAAGACCCATAACATACAAATACCACCCATCACGCATTAACCCTACTCAATCCATTAGAAAACAAGGTTTTAATAGTTAAGGCAGTTCGGGCGAGGTTATCGTAGACAAATCGACACATAAACAATTCAATCCAATCAAGGAGGTTCAGCAGATTTCATCATAGCATTTGCAAATGAGTATAATTTTGACAACACAATCATGGGGTTTGAGAAACTAACCTTTTGCGCTGCTCAAATGGTTATTGAAACGCTAGGAAGCAATGTAATCCAATCCCGTGCATAAATCAACTAACAAAGATACTTCGATAGTGCAAGAAAAATAAAACTAGAGTGCAGGTGTGAGTTTGTGAAGGTAGAAAAGTGATGGAAAGAGAATGAAGTTAGAAATTTTTAAACCTTTGGCTCGTCCAGTTCTTGTCCATTCGGCGATATTAGTCAACTCGCCGACCCACTCAGCGGTCCGCCGAGTGGTCATTTATCCCACCCTTTCTTCAAAATCTTCAATTTTTTGAGGGTGAGATCGGTGGTTTGCATTGAGATCGCCAAGCAGGTTGGCGATGTACCGAGTTACTTTTCAAATTCGCCGAGTTTTACAGGCTATGTACAACTCTTGTATTGAGCCAATCGACGGAACAAGTTGGGATCGCCGACCTATTTTCCGACTCGCGGAATGGACTTTCTACTCGCCAACCTGAGATTTTCCACACTTTCCTCGATTTATCTGCAACATCAACACACCATTATTTATAAAAGTAAAATCCTAAATTTTTATAACCTTGGGTTGCCTCCCAAGAAGCGCCATATTTAACGTCGTGGCTCGATGTGAGCTATCAGTCAAGCTTCATTATTGGGGTTTGACCTAATGCCATTAGGCAACCCTTCTTCGCTGCTAGGGCAAAGATGCGGCAGTGCGTGGTCCAATAGGTCTTCAATCACCTTGATTGATCTCGAGTGAGAACCAATCATTAGATTCAACACCTACATGCTATCCTTCATCGCCTCTAGCATTCTATCTTTCTCATGAAGCTTTTGGAGAATGATCAATAGTGTATCATTGATACGCTTTTTCTCATCACTCCTAGAGCTTTCTTGCTCATGAGGAAGCGGATGCTTCCCTTGGCATTTGCACTGGTTTTCCACCTCCTTTATTTTGGTGGCCAGGTCGTTCAGTTGAGATACCAATGCCTTTAACTTAGAGTTACCCTCGACTCCTTGATTTATCTCAACCGACTTGTCACCCATTCCCTTTGCAATGCTAAGGTACCTGCACACACAAACAACTAAAAACAAAAACAAAACTAACAGTAAAATTAGTAAAACTACACTAAAAAGAACAAAAAGCTCTAGTTAACTACATTTTCACGTGACACCACTCCCCGGCAGCGGTGCCATTTTGATGTTTATCGTGACCAACGACACTAACCTACGATACGAGTGTCTACGATCATCGATAATATAGTAACCCAACCTAGGGTTGGGGTCATGTCCCAAGGGAGTGGTAGTGAAAATAGTAGTTAATTAGAATTTTCTTCTAATTAGCTATAGTTTGAGAATTTGTCGAATAAAAACAAAGTAAATTCAAGTGGGTGACACAAAAGTATCAATTATCAAAGGGGGCTTTGTCACAAGTAGCTAAAACAACAAAAATAAAGAGAAAATCAAGTATGTGGAAAAGTTCTTGGGGTGTCACCGCAATATATATAGATATAAATCGTTGGGTACATGCTTTCGATAGGAAATTTGCAAGACAATAGTGACTAGGGTAAGCTTTAGATGGAAATAAGTTCCCTCTCGGGCAAATTACCCCGTTTCAAATGGGTTCCTCTCGAACACCCATTTGCCGCATGAAGGTCAGCCTATGCCTTACCCCACTCACTCTCTCGAGCTGAGTTTTCGGATATGAGACTAGGGCTCACCCTCTCGAGCTGAACCTCATGTCGACCCACTCCTTAGGCTATCAGTCTAGCGATCTTGGTTTCGCGACCTCTCTCTCGAACAAGCCGAAAATACATGGGTGGTTTCGTATTTGCAACTACAAACTCATTAAATTAAACCACAACCACTAGGTGAAATCACCATTAAAATACATCTAACATATCAGCAAGCAAGACTCAACAATAATATCAACACTTTTTTTCTAAATCACACCCCAAGAATGGGGTTTTTAGCCACATCAAGAAATAACAAATTACACCTAAAATGATAATGAAATCAAATGGGTATAAGAAATTAAACCTTGATTTACGCAAAGGAAGAAGAATGGAGAAGACCCACTTCCAACTTGGGGAAGATGAACTCCTTCTTTCTTCAAGTCTTCCAAAACCCTCTCCAAACTTGAGAGAAAATACAAGAAAGATAATATTCTAAGATAAAAATTACAATACTGTTCGGACCACTAAAAATAATAACTAAGGCTAGTATTTATAGTTTTCAGATTTAGTGCTGCGGCGGACCGTTCAGCGAGGTTAGTCGCGATTGCCGAATGACTCGGCGAATCCCCCTTCGTCTGGATCATTGCTTTTTGTGCTTTGCCTTCACCATGTTTGTGTTCTGGACCATTGGGCGGTATGGCATTGCTTTGCGAAACTATTCGGCGAAGCACCGACTGCTCCTTTCATCGCCTCTTTGATACATTTCCTTCAAGGCTTCGCGTACTGGAACAAAGGGCGGAGTGCTTCCCTTCGGCGATTCGCCAAGAGTGATTGGCAAAGCTCAGGCTTCAATTTTTACATTCTTTCTAGCCTTTTTGTTCCTTTTTGCGCCTAAGTGTTTTCATCAGATATTGAGACAAAATATGAATTTGAGGACACTATTTCTATTAAAATAAAGCATTAAATGACTCCAAATTGTGGACTCATCAGCGGTACATGTTTAAATTCAGTTATGAAGTTATAAAGTGGTCTAGGTGGTTATAGGAATTGAAATTATGGAAAACATACAAACAAGTCAAAGGGAGTGACAAGGAGTGTCAGATAATGGGGGGGGGGGGGGGTTGATTTGCAATTAACAGCTAAAACAAGTATAAAAATAGGGGAAACAATAATATTAAGAGGAATTCTCGAGATATGATCGTTTATAAGCTAATTATACTATATGGGTAATTGAAATTTAACAATACTTTGCTGAAACATTGTGGGTAGGCTGGATTATAAGTGCAATAGCTTTCTGTCGAATATTTATTACGATTCAGGTGATTTCTCTCAAACATCAAAAAGCTTGACAAGATAAACAACCCACAACCTTAATATATCCACTCTCTCAAGCTAGTTAGGTAGAATTGGGTTCAGGATTCACTCTCTCGAGCTGAACCCATATCAACCCAATAACTACGATCATTAATTAAAAGCTTTGGTTCCAAAATTTCTCTCTCAAGCAAGCCAAGAACTCAAAATTAGAATTGCATTTGCAACTATCATCCATAGATTAAAACACAGCTAATGATTAAACCCACATTAAAACAACAATTTCATCATTAAACAACAATACCCATAAGATAATTAGACAAATAAACACATGATCACACCCCAAGAATTGGAGTTTTAGCTAGACATCATAAAAAAATAGAACGATTACCAAATACATTAGCCATGATCTAGGTAAAAGTTCCCAAGTCTTTACAATGGTGTAAAATGAGTAAGTTCCATGACCCACTTGAAAATCCTCACAATCAAGCTTCAAAACCTTTAAAATCTATAATGGAAACTCAAAAGCTAAGAGAAAACTCAAAATCTAGAACTCAGGGAATAAGAACTGGAAGAACTCTCTATGATCTCATTTCAAATTCCGATTTATAGGTTCCCAATTTTTAGTCTGAAAATACATTAAGCGGAATAAGTCGGGCCTCGTCGAACAGGTCGGCGATCTTCCCTTTTCTCCTATCCATTTCCGGTTTGCATTGGCCATTTTTCCTCAGGGTTCTGTTACTTTAGGCGATCAAGGTTGCCATCGCGGAGTCATTCGGCGATTCTTCAACTCCAATTTTTTGTCGCCAAGTTGGTTCTTCCCCAAAGTTGGCATGCTGGAACTCTGGGCGAGATGAAGAGCCACTAGGCAGTTCACCGAGTGGTCTTGGTGATTACCAGGATCACTTTTCTTTACTTCTTCAGCTTATTTGCTCCGTTTTTCCTGGTAGTGTCCTTGCCTTGTTCCTTAGCCTACATACCTGTAAATAAATACTTTAATATCAGTTTATAGCATAAATTAGGCATTTGAGGACACTAAACTATCAAAACAAAGCCCTAAATGAGTTCAAATCTCGGACTCATCACCCATCATCTAGAGTTGGCTGCTGTAGTGTTTGCTGTGAAAATATGGCAGTCCTATCTTTATGGTTTTCAGGTAGATATGTTCACCGATGACAAGCATCTTAAGTATGTGTTTAGTCAGAAAAAGCTTAATCTTAGACAGAGGAGGTGGTTGGAGTTACTCAAGGATTATGATATGAGTATTCTTTATCACCCAGGTAAGGCTAATGTTGTTGCTGATGTTTTGAGCAGGTTGTCTATGGGTAGTTCTTCCTAAGTTGAGGAAGCCAAGAAAGAGTTATCCAAAGATGTGCAAATACATTCACCATTAGGAGTCCGGTTAATGGATTCCAATGTATAAGGAGCATTAGTGATGAATGGGGTTGAATCATCATTAGTGTCTGAAGTGAAAGAGAAACAATATCAAGATCCTATTTTTCTTGAATTAAAGGCAAATGTTCATAAGCAAAAAGTGATGGCTTTTGAACAAGGGGAAGATGGAGTGTTGAGGTATCAAGGTAGACTATGTGAACCAAAGGTGGATGAACTTCAAGAGAGGATCATGGAGGAAACTCATAGCTCCAGATACTCTATCCATCCAGGTTCCACAAAGATTTATTGTGACTTGAGAGAAGTCTATTTGTGGAGTAGTATAAAGAAGTATTTCACAGAGTTCGGTGCTAAATGTTTGAATTGCCAACAAGTCAAGGTAGAGCACCAGAGGCTCAGTAGTATGGCTCAGAACATAGATCTTCCAGAATGGAAGTGGGAGATGATCAATATGGATTTCATTATAGTTTTACCATGGTCTCGAAGGAAGCATGATTCAATTTGGTAATTGTAGATCGAATAACCAAAATCACCCAATTTCTTGCCGGTAAAGACTACCTTTTCGGTAGAGGATTATGCTAAGTTATATATTCAAGAGGTAGTAAGACTTCATGGAGTTTCGGTATCAGTTATTTGAGATAGAGGTGTGCAATTCATCGCTCAATTCTGGAAGTCTTTCGAGAAAGGTTTGGGATCGAAGAAAATTTGAGTATGTTTTACATCCTTAGACTGATTGTCAAGCAGAGCGCACAATTAAGACTTTAGAGGATATTTTGAGGAGTGTGTGGTCCATTTCAAGGTGGGATGATCACTTACCTCTCATTCAGTTTGTTCACAACAATAGTTATCACTCTAGCATCCAGATGCTCTTTGTGAGGCTTTTTATGGGAGAAGATGTAGATATCCTATTGGAAGGTTTGAGGTTGGTGAGGCTGGGTTGATAGGACCAGACATGGTTCGCCAAGCTATGGAGAAGGTGAATAGAGAGGTTGAAAACAGCACATTGTCGTCACAAATGCTTTACTGATGTTAGGAGAAGAAACTTAGAGTATGAGGTAGATGATTGGGTTTACTTGAAGGTTTTACCCATGAAGGGTGTTATGAGAGTTGATAAGAAGAGGAAGCTTAGTCCCCGATATATTGGTCCTTATAGGATATCCAAGAGAATTGGCAATGTTGCTTATGAATTGGAGCTACCGTCAAAATTAGCAGCGGTTCATCTGGTATTTCACATTTCCATGTTGCAGAAATGTATGGGCAATCCTTCACTTATCATACCTATTGAAGATATTGGTATTAAGGATAGATTATCTTATGAGGAAATTCCCATTCAGATTCAAGATCGCGAGGTTCTCAAGTTGAGAACCAAGGAGGTAGCATCAGTCAATGTTTTGTGGAGGAATCTGTTTGTTGACGAAGCTACTTGGGAGGCTGAGGAGGATATGAATAATAGATACCCACATCTCTTTGAGTCTAGTGAAATTCCAAATTAAGGTACTAATCTTTTTCGTGGCATTTATTTTAGTTGAAATGTTATGTTACTTTGCATATTGAGTGTTTGAGTTGGGTGTTTATTTTACCACCCTTAGTCTACTTAGTGAAATCTTATTCGAGGACGAATGTTCCCGGGGGGAGGGGTGGAAATATTGTAACACCTTGGTATTTGAAAGAGCTAAAAAATATAGAAAGAACTAAATTGGAAATAACAAAACTTGAAATTTTTCAAGTTAGGCATAGGTTATGATTTTTGGGTCAACTTCAAATGACTATAACTTTCAGTACAAGATGAGTTAGCTGGCCCATAAGATATCAAATGAAAGGTCTTGGAATCCTCTTTCCAACTCCACCAAGTTTGTTAATTTTTGAGCTATTATGAGGGAGAAATGTTTTTTTGAAGTCAGGCTGTCCATTTAAGGAACGTTACCCAAAAATATGAGCGGTATTTTGGTATTTTCCTTACCCAATCAGTTTAAAACGAATTTTGGTAATATTTAGGGATCTAAACTGATTTGGTTCAGTTTTACAAATACTAATTTACGGTAGGGTTTTGAGAGGAGTTCAAGAAGAGGAGAAAAGGAGAAAATTCAAGGCGTTCTTCAAGTTTTCTTGTGAATCGAAGGTTGTTTCGCCAAGGGTTTAATCCCTAAGAGGTATCTGAGTTCTCATAGTGTTGGGTTCGTTCACCCACACGCCAATCATGTTATTTTAGCAAAATTTCATTCTCAAAGTTGAAGGATTAGAGTTCTTGATTAGTGTTCTTGAAGTTTTGCTTTTGTTCTTAAATTAGGATGGGATTGATGAGTTCTTGAGGTAATCGTATTGAGTTAAAAAGTTGTTTTTTAGTAGATTCTCATAAACTTGTATTGGGTAATTGAATCTATGGAGAATTTGAGAAATGAAATCGATTCTAGATGAATTAGGGTCAGAAAATGATAAGAAAAATTTGTCGGAATAGTTCTGGCAAAGGGGTGGCGCGGCGTGCCCCAGATGGGCCAGCATCGCCTGCCCCCGCCTTTATTCCGTCGTTTTACGCATCTAAGTTCCTTTAAGGTATACCTTTACTTTTTGTTGATTCTAACTACTCTAAATTACTTCTAAACATCTATAAATGATTCATAACATGAATCATAACCTTGAATCCATAAATTAAAATTCAAGGTAGAGTTAAGAGTCAAGTCTTGAGAGTTGTTCGAGTCTTTTAAGAAGTCTTTTTACAAATTGTTGTAAACTAGTTTTAAGACTTGAGAATTGAGTTGACGAAGAGTAAGAGGTGAGTTAATTTTCTTTAAAATGATATATGGGAACTAAAATATTCGCAAGAGAAATGTTTTTACATTTAAGAAAAGTGGAAACACCGATTTCCAAAGTAGTTCATGAGCAGTTTAAAGTACTATATCTTTTTAGAGAAAACCTTTTGAGTAATAATCTCAAAGTTGAGGAAGAGGAAATATTTTCTTTAAAACATAATGAGCTAAGTTATATTTTTGGAGTAGTATTGAACACCGATATGGGGAGAGTTCTAACAACTCACTGCCCCCATAAACTATGTAGCCAACGTGGGTAGAAAAGGGTCATACTTTTTAGATGATTCCCTTATGGATTTTTTGGCATAGACTAGTGGATCTACTTAGTTCAGGATTTCTATACCCTAGCAAAGTATAGGACAGTTCTGGCAGCGTGGGCTAGACACTGTATCATCACATAGCTCATAGTGATGGTTGTCGGTTAGAGAATCTCCCAAACAGAGTTATTTTTTATTTTTGCATACAAACAGAGTTTATATTGTATTTTCTAATTTATTGAGTTGTTATCTATTGTTTTAAAGGTTTTATTTATACTGCACTATTTTTATTGCTTTATATTAAAATGAGTTGATTTGAGTTGAGACGAGGTAAGTGTTTCTTCAATTCCAGTTCAAGCTTATATCATGTTTTATATTTCCCCTCACATTCTCGTACATTCCATGGTCATTTGGCCTACATCTTTTCTGATGCAGATACAGGTAACAAAGATCAGTATCCAGCGCTTCATTGATCTAGTTGAGTTCCAGAGTATTGGTGAGCCTCCTTGCATTCGGAGGATCCCTTTCTTTTTTTAGTTATTTAAGTTGTTAGGATGATCGTGGGTCTTTTCCCGACATCCCTCATAGTATTAGAGGATTCATAGATATATAGAAGCTAGTTCATTAGTCTTTTCATTTTCAGTTGTTCATGTTGAGACTTGAGTTGCCTCTTTTGGCCAGTTGAATGTTTCTTTAATCATTTCTGAATTTATCTTTTGAGACATTACAGTTATAGTTTACCTTTTTAAAAGTGCTTTTACTATGAGTATGTCTTCCGCTAAGAGTTAAGCTAGGCCAATGGTTCACTTGGGGCCAGCAATGGTTCTTGAGTGTCGGTCAAGTCCAGGGTGTAGGCTCGGGGGGTGACATATTGCTTTCCACTTCTAATTTTCAGTTTCGATTCAACCTCCCAATGTGATTTCTCCCATGATCTGTTATCTTTGGTACCTTCTTGAGTTATTCCATATACAAATGTCTAATCTAAGTTATCTCATAGTAAGTATCAATCCACTAAATGGATTTGAGAGTGTCTTCTTTCTCCTACTATTGATTGTCTTGAATTTTGTTTTTACAATGATGAGGACCGTCTAGAAGATCAAACGATGCCAGTCAAGATGAGGTTATAAAATTTGCAATTCCTCTATAGAGTTTTTCATGTTGATATATTCTTTTTTTATGTATGAAATAACATAAGATATCAGAATGTCTTTTCATTATTTTTTTCTCTATTCTCTGCTACTCCCTATGTGCGTGTTGTATGACATTATGCTTTGGTTTACCTGTATTTTCTCTAGTTGCTTTTTGCATGTGCTAATTTATTTTTAGATATTCTATGTTTATATTCTAATTAATGGTATGTATGCTTTGTCCATGTTAAAAATTATTCCCTCCATAGTTAGGTACTCCTGAAAATTATATATTGACATATACTTTTATTTTTTAGAGCTAAGTTGGCAAAATAATATGCTAAATATTAAATTTTTCAGAATATATATGATTAATTTATATGTGTTATATCTATGGTTGAAACATAGTTGATTGAATAATTAAAGATGAAATTTGTGTTAGTATGCGATTTTTATTTTTAAAATACATCTAATATAAGAATGTATACAAAAGTTTTTTAAAAAAAGTTCACCCATAAATGTAACTTCTCAGTTAATGAAGAAGTCTTTAGTTTGATTTATTTTTTTAAGTATGAACAATTTGTAATTCTTAGTACATACATTTATATGTACTAATTTCTCAATGTAAAAGAGAGAATCTTCATGCTTAAAGTCATATTAGGTTACTTAGTTCAATACTAAATAGTACACTTTTATTAAAATTACAATAGCCAAAACAATACATATGAATTATGAGTGATAAATATAATTTCATACTAAGAAAAGTTTGCATTTGATGTAACATTTTTTTCAAATTTTGATGCCCTCATTATGTGTTCAATCCCACGACAACAAGTAGCTATATTTTATGAGATTATGGATGGTGGGTTCTTAAGCCTCTATACAAGGTAAGAATTCATAACTCGTCCCAAAATGATATATAAACTGAGATTTTTTTTAATAATGAGGATAATTTTATTTTAATATCCTTGAATAGTTGTATTTGGAAGGAAATATGTGAGTTATTTGTAATTATATTTCTCATAACCATGTTTTTTTAGGAAAGTTTTTCATTATTTACTCTGTAGAGGTACATTTACTTAATTTTAGCTACTAAGGATCTAAAAATAAAAATACACGTTAGGATATGACTAAAGAACACTCAACTTTAATTGTGTTATTCTAGAGGAATAAGAAGTTACAAGTGAGAAATATATGCCTCTTACACATTGACTTCTTATCATGGAAAAAAACTTTGATTTTCCTCGCGTTCAATAAACTATATTAGGAAATAATTCATACCAAAATATGTTTATCTGGTAAATAAGAAATCCCTCTAATTACGAGAAAAATTTACTACTTGAATTATCTAGTGTACTTGATGTCCCATTAAAATTAAAATGGGGCATGGTGTATCTCATTAACTATTTGCATAAAATTATATAGTTGTATACTTAGAAACTTGAGTTTCAGAAAAGTTTTCTTCCTTTATTCTAAATCTTCATTCCTTTATTGGTATCTAAGTAAGTACAAATACACTAGTTCAATCTAAGTACACTCACCGTTCACTTTTACTTGTCCATTATAACCAAAATATATTTTCACTTTTATTTATCATTTTTAGCATAAAAGTACAATGGAGATTTAGCTTTCTTTTTTTGCTTCAGGGTTCAAGGATTAATTGTAATATCTGCTACCATATCGTACTATGCCCACCATCTCTGCCACTCTTTGTCTTAGCTACTCTCACGGGTGACTCCGACCTCTCAATCCACATTTTTTAAGGTTGTTTGTTTATGCAGCTGCTAGCTGTGCCGCCACCGGTGACTCCCATGGCCTAGAAACCCAGATGAAAACTATGATTAGATCTTGTCCTACTTCAATGACTTTCGTTGTATCTCTTGTGACCCATACTATTTGGGCTTCCCTTTCCTTATTCATTACTGTCTTTTCTTTATATTTCTACTCTATTTGCAGGTAATCTTTTGAGCCAGACAAAAGTGAAAAGGTTCCGGTTAAAACTGGAATAGAGGCTTTTAGAGACTTCCAGAAACCCTCCGGTGACTTCAGGCGACAACAAAGTATTAGGTTTCTTGTTTCTTCAATATTTGCTACACAAAAAAGGTTCAAATTGAGCTCTTGCAATATTTCCATTTCTTACATAATATTGTCGACCCAGCATGTACATTTCACGTTTTCATTGTATTTGTACATTTGATTAGCTACAATTCATAATTTTATTTCATGGATTCAATGATTTATTTTCTACTAGTATTAAGACTCATTTTCGTAACCCTATGTCCAAATTTTCTCTGATATTTCATTTATTTAAAATATGTTAGCTTGTATTTTGGTTTTAATATTTGTTTCCATTTTTGTATGCACATTAAGAGTTATTTCTCTGAGCTAGTGTTCAAATATATCTTTCTTGTTTAATTGATGACCTCTTCTGTTAGTATACTATTGCATATCTCACTGTCTCTTGATCCATAGTGTCATATATTACATAAATCTTGTGGGTTGTCTTGTGTTAGTATATTGTGTGTATACATATTGTAGGGTTGATTTCTTTTGTTCATTCATTATATTATTTCTTGCTTTTCATTGATTTTTAGTATAGTAAATTAGTCCTAGACTCTATGTTTGTTTAAGTAGATCTAGTAAATTTATATTTCCTTGGCATCTTATTTAGCTTACATCTCCCTAGTGGATTTGGTGAAAGATGGTGGACTAAGGTCATGTCTTCGGTTGAGGCCGAGGGCAATGAAAAGTAGTGGTAACTAGGTAATGAAATTTCCTAAGAGGAAGGTACAGGTCCATGGAACATAGGATCATGAACGGAAA
Organism: Solanum lignicaule; assembly: GCA_029582545.1. Classification (NCBI taxonomy): domain Eukaryota; kingdom Viridiplantae; phylum Streptophyta; class Magnoliopsida; order Solanales; family Solanaceae; genus Solanum; species Solanum lignicaule. Next base: position 14,135 of record JAJOOF010003782.1, read on the forward strand.
ACTCCATAAAGCTAGTGAAGACTCTAAAAAAGAGAAAGATAAATATAGTTTATGTCCCAGAGACCAAATGGGTAGATATAAAGGCCTGCGATATGGACAAGTTTAAATTGCCATATCAAGGCAATTTGTAGTAGCTTTGATGATTTCACAAAGCCTTTGTTTTTTGGGAGATGAATGGAAGTAGAGATTCAATTTTGTATTTTGCAAAAGCTTTTGAGTTAGTAATATGATTGCCAACTTGTCCGTTCCAGAGAGGGAGAGCCAATTGGTTACCTTTCATAGCATGATACATAGTTAATATTGTCACCACCCAAAGTAAACCCTAGACGTCACATGGCGTATAGGACCCTGAGAGGCCCTACACAAGCCACTTGACTTACATGCAACACAATAGAATATACAATAAAAGGATTTAAGTAAGTCGTCTCATATCATGAAATATTGTCTAACCCTAAAATAAAAAAGAGGGAGTCTAATTGCCAAGGTATAAATCTATATCATTCATTTAGGCTATGTGGATCTAGTAGCTAAGTTATTTAAGACAATCTACGGAAAAATGCAGTTTGGAACAAGAGTTTGCTACTAGAAACTACCCTATTTGAGCCTCCACATCTAAGTCCTCTCGATGATAAGTAAATTCCCAACGGAGTAGACAAAGTCAATTATTAAAGCATAACACTATGAAAGACCATAATCAAAATACCAATTCAAGTCATAAATTGTATAATAGTAGATCCTTTGAAAACCATGATTTCATAAACTTTTTAATAATAGACACTTACCTTTCTAAGAATCTAAAACCATGGTTTCCTTTCAAATTGTGAGAAAACTTTTTACAAACCATTGATACTTAAGTCAAAAGCATCCTTAAATCATAACTTCTTCCTCTAATAAAATATGCATTAAATCCCTTATCAATTCATGATCGTAGTTCATACTTCATATGTGAAAATCAAAGAATAAATCATGTGTCTAACAATACCCAACAGTTAAATCAACCCATAATCACACCCCAAGAATTGGGGTTTGAGCTAGACATAGTAAAAAGGTAAAAATCGTTACCAAGTTGCATTTCCATCAACTGGGTAGGATCGATATTGTCTTTATAAAGGTCTAAGATGAAGAATCTTCAACACCCACTTCCAATTTCTCAAAAATGGAATTCTTCAAATCTTCAAAGCTAAGGAAATATTGTCTCCAAAAACTCAGTTCTAAGCTCTCAACTTGAAAACTGAATGTTAGATTCTAAAATTGCATACTAAACTAAGAATTTAAAAACGTAGTTATAGTTGTCAAAAATGTGTTGCAAAGGTCCAGTCGGCGCAATTAGTCGGGATCGTCGATCCAATCGACAATCCGCCATTTGGTCATTTACATCGCCGTTTTGCTTTTTGCCTTCAGCATCTTCAGGTTCTGTAACTTTGGGCGATATGGCACTGCATCGCAGAACCGTTCGGTGACTCGCCAACTGCTCTTTTCGATCACCTACTTGATTTTCTCCTTCAGGGCTTGGCACATTGGAACATTAAGCGAGACATCAGCCATTCGACGATTCGCCCAATGAATTAGGCAATCCTCAGTCCTTATTTTCTTCATCTTTTTAGCTGCCTCATTCCTTTTTGCTCATTAGGGTCCATGCTTTGTTCCTCAATCCAAATACCTGAAATTCAAGGATTTACATCAGTTATTGGCACAAAATATGCATTCAAGGACACTAAATCTATTAAAATAAAACCCTACATGAGTCCAAATCGTGGACTCATTAGCTACTATTAATCGACATAAAACCACCTGAGCTAAACACAGAGTCTGATGTATACGTCCCATCTAGAGGACCCAATATATATTGCTAGGGGTATAAAGGCATCACTGGCATGATCACTAAATCTAATGCCCAATAGAGGGGACTTATACTTCTCTAGGGGCACGTAGTTCTAGGACTATGAGGGTACGTTAAACCCTAGTCCAACTCGATACTATGCGTACTCCCAACTAAAAATGTATATGAAACAACATAACTAGAATACTAGATAGCTCGATGTTCTGATATGGAAATATGAGAATGAAACACTAGCAAGTGTAATTCATGAACTAAGAGAATCTACACAACTAGGGTTCTGAGTTTCATTCAAGGAACTAAGCAAACTTTCCAAGAAAACATTATAATTCGACTCCGAATAATACATTAGCTTAAGTCACAACAATTATCTAAGGTTTTAGAAACCCTAGGTCTAAACAAGATATAGAGAATCACGAATCTGACTAAGTTCTAGGGACCTAGTGGATGAAAGGATCCCACTAGTAAAATCCCACATACCTGGTGATGAAATCTATGGAGAAATCCTTCGATTTTGGGGCTGGAACTTGAAGTAGACCTGTTTCGTGTTCTATAGAGGGTTGTCGACTTTTCTCTCCTTTCTGGCTCTAATTTTGATGAATTTTGGTGAATAATGATTTTCGTTATTTTCTGACTAGGTTACTATGCTTAAACTGAGTAAAACGACATAGTTTATGTATTAAACAAGGTAGTTTAAATGCCCAATGCGTAGGGGAAAAGACCAAAACGACCCTATCTTAAAAGCTGACAGAGGTTAACCACGGTACCACTAGCGGTCCATTATTGGGACCATGGCCCGTCAAGTGGGCCGTGGTTCTTGGCCAGTGCTACTTGTTATGGGGGCAAGTCCTACACGAGCCCTAACATGGCTTGTGTGAAGGAACACGGACCGTGAAGGCCAATGTGGTTCTTCACATGGGATGGGGTTCTGTTGGCTCAGGACGACAGACCCTCCCACGACCCATCACTAAGACCACGGTCAGTGGTGGGCTCCAAGGTATGAGGCCTGAGCTAGGATGTTCTCTGCCTAGCCTCCACGAGCCTTCCCTCGACTCGTATGGTGGTCCACGACCCATGAAGGGTCACATGGTCTACCACTTTTGCGTGGGTGTGAACCATGATGACAGTGACAGACCGTAGTCTTGATCACGACCCATGAACCCTTCCGTAGTTCACCTATTTTGGCTGTTTTTCTGCTGAAAAGTTCAAGTCTGATTTATGAGGTATTACAATATCTCCTCTTTGGGATCATTCGTCCTTGAATGAAGCCTAAACTAGCTGAGAATGGAGGGAAGGAGCTGCAATCCATACCACTAAGTACTAGAAATTGATACCTAATTGAACTGAGTTCCAAGAAGATGCAAATATGCTAAAAATGTAAGAACATTTGAAGTAACATGATACTGAGACTGGCTTAATACAAGAGTAAACTCAAAGAGTTGAGAGGAACTATTACCTCAAGCTGAAATGGAATCAGAAGGAAAGAGGTGAGGATACTTGGCCTTCATAGCTACTTTTGCTTCCCAAGTAGCTCCCTCTACGGACTAACTCCTCCATAAAACCTTCACTGAAGCGACTTCTTTATTTCTCAACCTACGAACCTGACGGTCAAGGATCTCAACTGGAACCTCTTCATAAGTGAGACTATCCTTCACAGCCACACTCTCTAATGGTACTATTGAGGCTGGATCACCCACACACTTCTTCAATAAGGAAATGTGAAAGACTGAATGAACCACAGCTAGTTCTTCTGGCAACTCTAACTCATAATCCATATTACCAACACTTTATAGGATTATGTAAGGACCTACAAATCTAGGAAGGAGCTTTCCGTTCTTTCCAATCTCATCACCCTGTTCATAGGTGACACCTTTATGAAAACCCAATCATCAATTTTGACTATAAGTCCCTTCTCCTCACATCTGAATAGGACTTCTGAAAACTCTGGGTTGTCTTTAGTCTACCTATTATAATATGAACTTTTTCCATAGCTTCATGAATTGAATGTGGCCCAATCAATGCTGCTTCACCGATTTCAAACAAACCTATCGGGGACCTGCATCTACGCCCATATAGTGCCTCAAACAAGGCTGTCTGAATAGTGGAATGGAAGCTATTATTATACGCAAAATCTATGAGAGGTAGGTGATGTAATGACCCTAAAAGGTAAAGATGATGCATAAGGAGTTAGTAGATGTTGTACCTACTTTCTTGAATTGCATGAAGTTGTGTGGGACTTTCTATATGGAGTGGATGTTTCCTCCTATATTTATGCATTTGTATTGATGTTGTATGCATGTTGATGGGCTATTTACTTGAGTCGTTACCCCTTATGTGTTTAAAGTGTCATTGGAGGACGAATGTTCCCAAGTGGGGGATAATGTAACGACCCTAAAAATGAACTAGTGAAACTAGAGCCTCACATGTGAGTTTGGAGTTAAGAACTTGATGAAATGATGAGAAATAACCGTGACGTCCAGAAACTAGTCATTTGAACTAGTGAGTTGTAAGGGTCAACTTTAAATGGCCATATCTTTTAGCTCAAAATGAATTAGGTGGACCTTTACCTATCCAATTAAAGGTCTCTGAGTCCTCTTTCCAACGCCACCGAGTTTGCCCGATTTCGACCTTTGAGTAAAACGTTATCCCCGAAATAGTGAAGCACTGTCCAAAAGGACGAGTTTTGACGGGTTTAGTGAACACTTTTAAGTTTAACTTTGTGGGTCCTTAATTCTTTTCCTAAGTTGAGTTCTTATTATTCTTTGCCTTTCCTAGAAATTATACAGACCTTTTTGACCAAAATTCTTTCATTTAAGTCACTCCAATTAGATTAAAGAAAGAGCCCACCTCCTCTCAAATATCTTTCTCTACAATCCTCCATCGAAGAAGGTAAAGAACTAGGAGCTAGGGTTTGACGATTTTAAGGTGGTTCTTTCTCAAATTTTCTTGGGGATTCTTAGTTAAGGTATGGGGATCCTTTATCCTTGATTCCTCTTCCATTCAAGGAGCTAAATCAAAGTGTTTTGAAAGTTCTTCAAAAACACAATAAAGTACTAATTTCGGTTCTAGCATGGGTTCTTGCATTAAATGATTTTTAATGATGATTTATGTTATTATTAAAGTTTATTGATGGTTTTAAGAAAGAAAAGTCCATGAACTTCCAAGTTTCCTAAATTTGGCTTGTGAAGTGGGTTGAATGTTTATGATTGAATGATGATGGAAAAATGCTTAGGTTGAGTTGAGTAGTTGATTGCTATTATTATCTATGTTTATCTATTGAGAATTTTTGAAGAATTGAGGAATGGTGATTGTGGCTTTGGAAAAGGGTAAGTTGTCCTAACTTCATTGTTAATGTAAAATTGATATAGAATTGTGATAGATTGATGTGTGATCCAGTTAGGGTGGAGGTGGTTACTTATTGAATGTATTATGATTATGGCCTTGAAGTCATTATATGAGGAATTGAAGTGTTGACATGATAGCATATATGTGAATGTGATGTAAAGGGGTTGAATGAGAATCTAATGAAGTAAAGGTAATCATATTGTGATAATTGCTAACTTGCTTAACATAAATTGTAATCGTAATTTAAGGGATTGTGATGGGGTGTTTAGGTAATATTCTAATTGGAATTATGTATAACTTTAAAATGAGATGAGGGATATATATATATATAGGTATATATGTATGCATTTTGGGCAGCACAAAATTTTTTGGGCAGCACCTTTGAAGGACAGCTGTCCAAGGGATAAACATCATTTGTTTGACTATATATTTTCACCCATCCTTTAGTAATTTCGTTTTCCTCAAGCCTTAGAACCTTAGAAACATATCTAAACAGAATGTTCTTCAAAATCACAAGAGAAAACTTGGTTCTTTTGGCTGGAATTTGAGACACAAACTTCTTGTTGGTAAGTGTCGAAATCTGTTTCTGAGCTGGGTAGTGTTTGGTATTTTATGCATATCTCTCGCTCTAGAACTTTTTTTACAATGAGTAAATATGATTTGGAAAGATAATCCGTAGACCTACAACTCCTATGTTGATGTAAAACTCTTATACAGATGTTATAGACTCGAAATATGGGACGCAACATAGAACAAGTTCTGTCCAGATTTTGGAATTTCAAATTCTGTATGAACAGCTATTAGTGTTTTGACTATATCTTGTTGTACAAAATACATTTTGCGGTGATTCTTGTTTTTTTTGCAACCCTAAGAGATGTATCTACATATTTCATGAAGGTTATAAAGTATAGTTTTGCTGTTTTCCGTTTCAAATCTAAGTTGCGACATGAGGTACTAGGCTGGCCAGAATCACTGTTTTGGGAGCATAGTTGTATTTGTACATGTTAGGCTTACTTGTGATGATGATCCTATTTTACGTCAACATTACTGAGCTAATAGAAGTTAAAGAAGTTATTTAATTGTATTTTAAGGTTGTATATACTCGTGAACAAGTTGAGGACCTTGAAATTGTTGTTGGTCTACGGTCTGAACTCGCAAAGTTGTGTTGGACAGTTTCTTTGATTAAGCACTGAGATTTGTGTATAAACTTGTACTTGCACTCTTTTAACTAGGGAAATATTTGAAATTTGATCTTGGTACCTTGGCTACCTCTTGTCACTTTGCATTGTCATGTTGGTATCATTTAAGACGTTAATGACGCTCATGTAACTCGCCCACTTGTATAGACTGTTTCATCACCTAGCACTCTTGTTGGGACCTTGTCCTTCTTGTGGCTGTGACTTTGTCACTATTGGCATGCCTCTTGATTCGGATCATTTGTCATTTTGACTCTGGCTTTTTAGTCCGTCTTAAGAATGGAAGTCGTCCATTTTAAGTACGAACTAGGAAGCCATTTTTAATATGGTTCTTGGTTCTCTTGATTATTGGGCTTTGACCCTTCTTGATACCGGGCGTTAGCCCTTCTTGATACTTGCTTGTGCTTGGTGTGACGACATGATGTATTTATTGGGCGAGCCTTGTTATTGAATCTCTTGGAAATTGGTGCTATGAGCATTCTTGACACTTGGATCTTTAAATGTAGAACTTGATGTCCTTAATGTGAACTCTAGTTACTTGATAAGTTCTACACCGTGTACGTACTAGTATGGGATGTTATCTACATATGGCACGAGTAGCCTTTGAAGGTGCTAAAGTGAGTTCTCTAAGTCTATATGACTAAAGTGAGAAGTACCCTAAATGCATGAATGTGTCCTAAATGACTTTGAAGAAGAATGTTGACTTATTGTCTAAATGATTTGTTGAATGAATCGCTTATATTAATGAAGTGAGTTACTTAGTATGTTACCTTGAAGCATGATGGTTCTTGTCTATAGTAGCCTTGAGGAACACTTAGGTGTGTATGAAGAGGTTGTATGCGCGGCCACTTCATGCCTCACTCAAGTGTGTCTTAGGGTAACTTTAGATAAGGTTCCTTGGATGATAAATGAGTTACGTGGTGAAAATGTTGAGTATGTCTATAATGTGGTTAATGTCTTATATGTTGGTTATGTGCTATAATTTGTCAATGTTCGTGATGTTTTACTAAAATGGCATAAGGCATGACTTTCAACCAAATGTCCTTTTTAGCATGTTTCTGCATGGTTTCCAAACTTAGTACTTAACTGTGCTAACCCCTTTCTTTCCCTTTTGGCTAAAGTGTAGGGATTTGTAGATGTTGATATTCCATGGTTGATGGATAGGTTTCTAAGGTGTTTGAAGATGAAGACTTAGTGAGTCCTCATAGATTCGAGGACAATAACCAACATGTTCCTTTATGTCTTGTAGTTTTGTTATAGTTTTGAGTGGGCTTAGTCCCAATGTTGTATTCAAGTATTAGATGGTTTTGAGACATATTGTATAAAGTTTAGAAAGTCTTCCGCTCGCTATTTATTGAAAGAATCTTCGTGTGTGAAGAAAGTTTTAAGTTCTCCTCTATTTTTTTTAAGTATCGTATGCAATGAATGATCCATGAGGCTTGTATTTGACCTCTTCGAGGTCGAATACGCCGGTTACGACTAGCAGGTGTTCTCGGGTGGTGACAAACTTGGTATCAGAGCATAAGTTTCCGGGATGGTCTTAGGTTGTCTCAAAACCACATCTAGTAGAGTCTTGTTCATAATGTGAAGCGCGCCACATTATGAATAGGAGGCTATTGGGTGCTAAGAAAGTTTCACTTC
>JAJOOF010003783.1:0-13519 GCA_029582545.1 Solanum lignicaule
TATATATATATATATATTCTATCTTAAAGAATAATAATTTTTCACTTGAATTCAAAATTAATGTTTGGTTATAAAGTTTTCAAATTTAATTTGGAATTGGATTAAATTCCGAATTTTATTTTTCAATTCCATCTTCATTATTTTCAAATAACGTGTTCTCCTCCTTCCTTTGCAAAAAGTATAACTAAACATAATTCTATCTTCAACTTCATAAATTTAAAAAATAAAAATAAAATAAAATACAAAATCTATCGGCAAACGTCTACTTCATTTTTGTATCCTCGTACTCTAGATCTTATTGTCATTCTTAGATGTATAATTTCAAAAGTAGGATTTAAAAAGTTTGGTGTATATATACGTATAGCCTTGTTCATATTCCGTGGAGGATGAAAAATTATTTTCAATAAACCCGTTGAATTTAAATTGTTATTAATAATTTTTACACATATATTACAAAGAAATATTTGGTGTACGAAATATATGGGAAAAAATCAAAGATCTATTTTTATAAAGTTAATTCACCTACCAACCGCACTACTGATTACACAGTGGTATTTTGAGTCACTTTTGTCAAATGGACAAGTCAATAATTTCAATTCCCATTTATACAAAAATTTAAAAAAAAAAACATCAAAGTTTCTTAGTGATCCTAAATAATTATAAATAAAAATAATAAGACAATTATGAAATCTTCAACTTGATTTAATTAATATATAGATAGCGTGATAATGCAATGTCCTAGACCAATTAATACCCAAACTTTATTTAATATGTATAATATCTCTTTTTGATATAATAGTATTAATCTTCTTATTATTTCAAAATAATAGTAACTCTTTTTCCCCAAGTCCCAATGTAATTCATATAGTACCATGACTAAGTGCCCCTAGCTACCAATAATTGGAGTACAATACAATTTTGCTGTATACTCTAATAAATACGGTTCAATTTCAAACAAGATGGAATCGATTATGTTACTTTTCATCGTTTATATTGTTTTATTTAAACACATCTCACTTCAAAAGAAGCTCTTCGACCAAGAATATATATTCTGATAGAAAGTTGACTAATATAAGTATAAAGACAAAAAGAAAAAAAAGAAGAAGCAAAGTCCACATTATATGATTTTTACACTAATTATATACCAATAAAGACAAGTATTTTTGACCTTAATATAGGGAACATTAGGCTCAAATCACCCTATACATATATTTATTATATTATTTATGATTTATAATATATATAAGTATAAAATTATTTTTGATTGAAAATTAGAAGGACATAGAAGTTTCCTTATAGCATGTGAAATGCCTCGAGATGATATATTTAAATTAGGAATAACTCCACTTATATATTATCAATCAAAGATGTAGCTAACATCCACTTGAGGACCAAGTTCTTTTAGATTGACCAAGAGGTTTATGTCTACCTAAAATAGAAAAATAAAAAGTTTAGACTATGATTTCAAACACATTATTAATTGCTATATATATATATATATATATTGTTAGGCCATATGCATTATGCAACTAGGCAACCCCTAACATAAATTTCATGTATGTGTAGTTATCCATATGATTTTTTCAACTTTAAATTTTCTTCAATATCGTAAAAATAGAGGTAAAGTCTATATATATATATATATATATATTCCTGAATTTATAATGAATATGTTATTGTTATTGTTACATAAATGAATTTTCATAGATAAAAAGTAGCAGAAACTATACATTATAAATTGCATCAAACTCTAGATATAGGCATAAAATAACGAAACTACAAAAATTGTACCTTCAAATATGAGTGTTGAACGGAAAGAAACAGAAAATTCAAGAAATCGACGTCCCCAAATCATTAGACTTCCAGAAAAAAAAGAGTTCGATCGCCATTAAAATCCTTCTCAAAACCCAATGAAATATCCAATCCAACTTCGATATGAATTCATGCTAAATCTTCTTTTCTTTCTTTTTCACAGTTCTCACCAAATCTAATAACCAAAGTTTGTTAAATATTTGGCAACCACTAAAAATACTCATATTTGATTAATATAATATTCAACGGAACACTTTGAATAGGGATATTTTTGTCATTTTCTCATATAACTATTAGATTATTTAAGAGATAATTTCTTATTAATCCAAAAATAGAACAAAACTACATATTATAACATGTTAATTTATATATACTGATAATGTAAAAAATTTACACTATTAATCTATCACGTATATAAGTCAAATCCATTTGATAATAATTAGAGTTTCACATTGATCATGAAATTGTACGTAGAGAATGGATCTCTTCACATGTACCTACCGCCCACTTAATTATGATTAGGGAATTATAGCATCCTTTTATATAATAAAAAAAAAAATCTACACTAAAAAATAATTAATAATATTTTTTCATTTATTTTTTTCTATATCCTATATAGGGTCAAACCCTAAAATCTTTCTCAAGGGTCAATCATGTACTTCTATACACTATACAACAAAAAATACCAAATAAAGCACTAGTAGATCATGAACACCAAATAAAGCACTTTGGAAGTCAATATAATTTTTTTGAAGAAATGATTCGACACGAGAGTCTGTTTGAATTAGCTGATTAAAATAATTCTGTGTTGAAAATTATTTTTAAATGTTAGAAATTGATTTTATAAATTTATGTGTAGTTACATGTTTGATCAGAAGTAATAATAAAAAATAGTTATTGTATTCCGTAAAAAGATAGATTATTTTTCAACTTTAGATTTTCTTAAATATATTTATGTAAGTGAATTTAACTTATATCGAGGACAATACGTCTATCGTTGGAAGGAGCACGACTCGCTGAATTCAAATCAGAAATCATCAACACAAACACAAACGAAATACTCCTTCATTGAGGAGTCGTTCTTGCTAGAAGCATACCGATAGCGTAAGTTTTTTTTTTAACGTTGTTAGTCTAATTTAAAATGTCATAGCATAGCATGTAATACGTTTGTCTTATTTTTCAAAATAGTAATTATTTTTAGGTGCTCGACCAAAAAAAAAAAGTTACACTCTCAATTATATAAATTAAAACCATTTTCCAATTATTAGAGATTCTACGTAATTTATTTTTTTAGCTTAAGAAAAAATATAATTATAGATCTAATCGTTGACCAACACACTTTTTTAGTTTTATATATTTACGTTGACTTTTTCCAGCATGCATAATTATTAATTTCACAAACAAATTTTCACTGTTTTTATTCCTTTGTTTATATTATTGCAATTAAATTAAAGTTCATTTTTTTGCTTCAGTATATGTTAATCATTTCGAGAAAAAAAGACAAAAGACATAAACCTTATTTTCATGTAAATATTCACCTAACTTTTAAATGAATTAATGACAAAAACAAATCCTTAATTAAAGTTTCACTTAATTTGCGTTTGTCTTTTTGTCATGCAACGTTTCATGCGTAAAATTATAGTCACTTATAAGTTATTAAAACAATCACTACAAAAAAAGAAACTGATCTCTAGACTTCGATTTGTATTTTCCGAACTTCAAACACTAAAGAAATCGATCTCCGGAGGTTGATTTTTTTCTATTTTTTTTAGGTGATTGATTTTCCTAAATTACAAATTTTCAGAACCATTATGTTGGCTGCATATATGCAATTTCCTCGAAGATAAACTTTATAAAAATATGTCACAAATGTAAGCAAATTAATCTTGCATTCAACTTGTTCCAAAAGTTAGGCAAAAAAGCAATAACATGAAGTATTGTTGCAATATTCATCCACTCAAAAATTAAAATGCATACTACTATATATTATACATAATATGTATGTTCATACTAATTATTATTAAAAGGTCAACATAGGCCAACTTTTTTATTTCACTATAAATTCTTCATACTCAATCTATTTTTGTCCAATCACAATTTTTTTTGACATTTTTTGGTGTAAGCTTAATTTGCTCAAGAAGAAAAGGCTCTCAAATATTGTCATTTTTCTTCATTCCCAAGGTAATGTATACACGTATCTTAGTATTTATTATTTTCTCCGTCTCATTTTTGAATGAGAAAAAATTGTTTCAGAATTAGAATGATAAGAATATTATAATATCGAGATTGAATAAATATATTATTGATTTGCATGCTTATATTATAACATTACAAATTTCAAATTATAAATAAATAAATTTGTGCGCTCAGTCAAATAGATTTACATAAATGGTAATGAAAGATGTTAATATATATGTCGGTGAATAATTCATATCTAACATGATTCTTTGATAATTCATCGTTAAAAAGGGAAGGATTAGCGTCGAATTTTTTTATTGTTCAGCAATAAAAATTATAATTCATCTATATATTTATACTTTTTTTTAATATAGTGATTCTTGAAAAATTAAAAGAAGTGTCTTCAAAAGAACGGTAAAATTGTGTCCTTGTGACTTATAAGGTATGAGTTTTGTTAAAGAATGACAAAAGTCCCACATCGGTGGTTAATGAGATGGGTGGACTCCTTATAAGGCTTGAGCAATCCTCCTCCCTTTGAGCTAGCTTTTGGGGTGTGATTTAGGCCTAAGACCTAATTTAACATGGTATCAGAGCAGGGCCCGTCTCACCCGATGTTGGGGCCCCCAAAATCAAAATTGCCCACGCACCAAATGCTAAGCATTGGGCGTGAGGTGGGGTGTTAAAGAATGACAAAAGTCCCACATCGGTGGTTAATGAGATGGGTGGACTCCTTATAAGGATTGGGCAATCCTCCTCCCTTTGAGCTAGCTTTTGGGGTGTGAGTTAGGCCTAAGACCTAATTTAACAAGTTTGAGTCGTGAAAAGTGTTACTAATATTTGCATTAGAGTATGTTATCTATACGGAGTATACTGCGGCTTTAATTTTTCAACCCTGCATGAATTATGGAATGTTTTGTACATCGAACTGTCTGTTTTTTTTTAAAATTATTTCTTGGAAGTTGGGTTTGACAATTTGAGATTGTGAGTGGTTTTAACATTTTGGAAATTGTGTGATTCTTTGAGTTTTTTGCAAGTGAAATATACTATGTACCTGAATAATGATGGAGTACTATTTAAAAAATTCATGTGATCAACAACTTTGAGTAATATCCTAATTTCAACGTTTTTTTTCTTTCTAAAATTTGATCATTTAAATAATTTTCCTCCCTAAAGTAATCCGTTTTCAGATTGTATTTCTTATATTATAAAAAGAAAATGATAAAATAAAAATTATCTAGTGACAAATTAATTGTTTACTGATGTTTTTGAAGAACAATGTTATTATTTACTACAAGGACTAACTATAATAATGGTCAAAAACATAACCATTACTTTTTTGCGAGTTTATTCACATATTAACTATCAGTTATTGTTCTTCTCCTTTTTTTCGTATAAACTATCACTATCTATAATTAAAACATACCTAGTTGAGTAGATGGTGACAATCCAGATAAATGAAGGGAACAATAGTTAGTTGGACTAATCAGTTTTGAGATGTGTTTTAATTTTTTAATCAATACATAGATGGTGATAGTCCAGGTAGGAAAAATGAACAACGGATAATTGGACTAATGAACTTCAAAGTATGTTTAAATTAATACTTATACAGTTCATGTAGAAAAATTACGAAATAGCTGATAATTAGACTATATAATCGGCTTCAGAGTATATGTGGCCGCCCAGTCAATATCGAAATGTGTTTTAATACATACATGGTGACAGAGGCGTATCTAGGAGGGGGTCACCAGGCTCACGTGAACCCATGCTCCCCTCCTGAAATCATATATGGTAGTGTTATATTTTTTTTAAAATATTTAAATATAGATATGTAAACCCATAGTTGAAGTATCATACAATGCGATTATGGTTGGGTGCACCTCTCTAAGTGAAGTTAGAAATTTTAATTTTTTATTTCTCTCGTTTTATTTTCCTTTCTAAAATTGGATAACACCTCTCTAAGTGGTTTGGATAGGTAAAAATAATTTTGGACCTATAATTTTTAAATTTTAATTATTTTTAGTGATAAAAACCTAAATTTTAAACCGATCAACTTTATATCTTAGATCCACCTGTTCGTAATAGTGCACTCATCATCTTAAAATTCTGAATACGCCTTTGCATGGTGATACACTAATAGTTCAGATAGTTAAAATATGAAATTCACGGAAAACTGATATTATAAAACTCTCTTAGGTACAAAGATTAGATTTGGAGTGTTGAAAACGCATTAGGAGGCCTTCTTATAAGGCTAAAAAACCGGACTTTTTAATTAATGAATTGAGTGATTGTATGTGTAAGAAAGCATATAGTATAATTATAATATTACCTTTAAACCGTTAACCCCATGTGATCTTGCCTCATTTCTCATGGCTTCCTTCAATTCCAACTTTATTACTTTTCACATATACTTTTAATAAATGTCCTATATATATACTATATAGTTTTTGCACAAGATCCATTGCTCTACAAATTCCAATACCAAAAAAAAAAAAAAAGTCATAACACTTTTTAGTAGTTCATTTTCAATCATAGAACAACCTTGTTTGATCAACTATTGACATATATTGTGTGGTAAGTGTTGTAGTTTTGGTTAAATATCGATAAAGGCAGTTCCAGAATTTTAACTTAACGAGTTTCAAGATTGTGAGGTCTTTGAAAATATTGGTGTAGAATGTAACTTGTGTTCATACTACTTTTCGGAGTTTTTCACGTATATATTTATAGTCTATGTTGAAAATAATGTGTTTTTTTTTTCAATCATAAAACCTTTGTTTGAACTATTGACATATTGTTTGGTAAGTGTGTAGTTTTGGTTAAGTATCAATAGAGGAGTTCCAGAATTTTAACTTAACGAGTTCAAGATTCTTAGTTTTTTGAAAATATTGGTGTAGAACTTATATTCATACTACTTTATGGAGTTTTTCACGTATTTATATTTATAGTCTATGTTGAAAAATAATGTGTTCTTACAATCATAGATTGAAATTGTGTGGTATAAATGTATAGTTTTTGTTAAGTATCAACAAAGGCAGTTCCAGAATTTTAACTAAATGAGTTTCAAGATTTTGAGTTAGTCGAAAATATTGGTGTAGAGCTTATATGTATTGTATATATGATGAAAATAATGTGTTCTTTCAAGATTTGATCTTTACTTGATTGTTATAATGTATCCCTTCGACAGAAAATTATACTATTCAGACATAGTTAAAGTTATCTTTTATGTATATATATAGCAGACGTTGAACCCCCTTAGTGAAAATCCTGGCTATGTCGTTGTATTTGTAGTCTTTGAGTTTAAGTGTTTGGTTTTTAATTTTTATTTTTTTTTGACATTTTTGTAGGTGGATTTGGCTCCATATATGAGATGGGGTTAGCTAGAAATCCTAATATAAGAAGTGGAGATTCTTTAGAAGGAATGTTGAGTGACTATATGGGAGGAAAAGCAGCAAAAATGAGAGCACAAAAAGGTTCTTCAACTAAAGTTGTGACAATATTAACTTGTTTACAGTTTTCTTTTGCTGTTTATGCAACATTTCTTCTGTATTACATGAGTCCATCAATAGATTTAAGTAGTAAACCAGATTTTACTTGGGCTACGCGTATCGCTCAGTCGTGGAAACACTTCATTATACCTCCACATGTTGTTAGTCATGTTGTTGAGTCAAAATCAATTGTTGATGTTTGTGAACATGAGAAGATTGATTTTGAACAGAAGAAGTCTAATGATGCACTTATGATTAAGTTGAAGACAGAGTTGTATCAAGAATTGAGGGATTTTCAGAACAAGAATCTTGGTGGTACTGAAACACTTTCTGAGTTGATGTTAATGAAGTCTAAATGGGATTTACGCGGTCCAAACAAGCCGAAAATCACAGTGATATTGAATCATTTCAAGAGGAAAACACTGTGTTCTCAGATTGATTCTTTACTTGGACAAACACTTCAATTTCATCATGTTTGGGTTGTCGCGTTTGGAAGTCCTAATGAGGAATCACTCAAGAGGATTGTAGATAGTTACAATGACTCGCGTATAAGTTTTATAAGTTCATCTTATGATTTTAAGTACTATGGAAGGTTTCAAATGGCTTTGCAAACAGAAGCTGATCTTGTGTATATCGTAGACGATGACATGATCCCAGGGAAGAAGATGTTGCAGATTTTAGCACATGTTGCAGGAACAGACAAGTATATGAATTCTGTTTTGGGAAGTATTGGTAGGATTTTGCCTTTTAGACAGAAAGATTTCATTTTTCCGAGCTATAGGAAGTTTCGATCCAAGGAGGCAGGGCTTTATTTGCCTGATCCTGCTTATAATATCACTGTGGATAGAATTGTTCAAGCGGATTTCCTATCGAGTTCTTGGTTTCTTTCTGCTGAACTTGTCAAGACACTTTTCATCGAGACGCCCTTCACCTTCATGACAGGAGAAGACTTGCACTTAAGGTAATGCTTTCTACTTCAATTATGTTTGAAATGATCTATCTGTGTTAGTTCTTTTATTAGTTCAACTTGAATGATACAAAAGTACAGTACAATTTGCTTGTAGATAGATATAGTATGATCAGAGTGACATAATTTATAACACTCCAACTCGTCCTCATTGTGTCTCGTGGATACCCCATGCTGACGTGACACATAAATTTTGGTAAGTTGGAGTGTTCAACTGACACACTGAAGACGAGTTGAGGTGTCTATATGTGCGTAATCACAGTTGGAGTGTTTACTTGTTAGTTGAGGCCAAGTTTGAGTGTTTGTTTATGTACTACGCCTTGCAGTTACGTGTTTGAAGTTTCTAAGAATTTTACTTTCGTGCGAAAAAAAATGCAGCTATCAGCTTCAGAAGTACAGAAATGCTGGTTCATTTGTGCTACCAGTTGATCCAAATGACAAAGAAACATGGGGTGACAGTGAGCACAGACTTGCTTATGTATCCGAAACCACTGTTATATTCAAGGACACGGTTCAAGTCCGAGATGATCAGTGGTGGAAAGCGCTCTCTACTGGTTACATAACGCAATGGGCAGCGATGAATCCTCAGAAGATTGATGTACTTTTCTACGCCCATTCTGTCAATGAAGTTAAAGCTCTCGCGCCTCTTCTTGAAAAGTTCAGGTCAACAGTTGGAAAAAAGGCCTACATTGTTGTCTCAGGAGGCAGTTTCTGCCCTTGTGAAGATGCTGCTGCAGCTTTGAAATGGCCTAAAGTAGTATGCACAGAAAGGAGGTTCAAGATTATGGATTTAGGAGTTGGGGCTCTATCTGGGATATCGAATTCAGAAGTCCCCGTCGTTCAAGCAGTATATGCCAGCATGAAAGGACTAATCAAGATTCACAACCCGAGCCTCGTGATCACAGTAGCTGATGCAGATTCTAATGTGATGAAAGCACTCAAGATGGCTGTAGAAACTAACACAAACAGTTCAAAATTGGTTCTTCTACCTAGATCATCGGTCACTAAAGTTCTTTGGATGGCTGATCTTCGTTCCACAGCATTGCCAAGTAAGATATCGATGAACCTTACACCTTACATTTCCCTTGTACCTCGATTAACATATGATATGTTATTATCTGTTGTTTCTAGTACTTCCGTCACCTCTGAGGTAGGAGTAAGGTCTACATACATTCTATCCTCCCCAGACCTCACGTTGTGGGACTAGACTGGGTATGTGGCTGTTGTTATATTTGATCTATAGTCTGAACAATGCAATTTATACTTGCTGCAGATTGGAACCGTATGACGCTTTCTATAAACATCATCACACAGAACAGAGCTAATTCACTAGCAAGGCTTCTCAAGGCGCTCAGTGACGCGTACTACATAGGTGATCAAGTTCCTATAACTTTCAACATGGATAGTAAGGTAGATGAGGCAACTATAAAGCTTGTTAACTCATTCAATTGGCCTCACGGAACCAAAACTCTTCGAAGAAGGATCATCCAAGGAGGCCTCATTCGAGCTGTTAGTGAGAGTTGGTACCCCTCATCGGATGATGATTTTGGTCTGTTACTCGAAGATGACATCGAAGTCTCCCCATACTATTACCTATGGATCAAATATGCTCTGTTGGCCTACCACTATGACCCTCAAATATCACTCCCTGAGCTCTCCTCCATCTCTCTTTACACGCCACGTTTGGTGGAAGTTGTTAAAGAAAGGCCTAAATGGAATGCAACTGACTTCTTCAAACACATTCATCCAAACACACCATATCTCCATCAGCTGCCTTGCAGTTGGGGCGCGGTGTTTTTCCCCAAGCAATGGAAGGAATTCTACGTCTACATGAACATGAGATTCACGGAAGATCCAAAGCAAAATCCAGTACAGATACCAAAATCAAGAACTAATGGATGGCAAGCTTCTTGGAAGAAGTTCTTGATAGACATGATGTACTTAAGAGGATATGTTAGCCTTTATCCGAACTTTCCAAATCAAATGAGCTTTTCAACAAACCATATGGAACCAGGAGCTCACATAGCAGCTAAGAACAATGTAGTTAAACATAACAAGGCAGATTTTGAGGTGCCATTGATCAAAGAAGACTTCAAGAACCACTTACCTAATGGGAAAATGCCTCAAGCTTCGAAATTACCTTCGTTGAATCTATTCAATCAACCTGTTTCATTAAAAGGCTTAAAGACAGCAGGAGCAAAACTCGGAACAGACGTACTACAATGCAGTCCAACGGAGATAGTATCCGTTCACCACGATACAGGTTTACCATCACATTGTGCAAGATTCTGATTACAAATTACAATTCTTTTTATTTTCCATGTTACATTATTTTGTTGCAGCCAAAAGTGGCTTTCTGTATCCTCTTTGTTATCAATCAAACAAAAAATTCACTCACAAATTTTTGACATTGCCTTTTGAAGTTTGATCATTAATAGTTTTCATTTTCTGACAATTTTTTTTTAGACTTCAAATCATACAGTTTGAGATTATCATGTCATTGCAACAAAATCTCATGATTCAATCAACATGTCCTTGTAACTAAAACAACATCTCGGGTCGGGTCGGGCCTACATACTAAATAGGTGAGTCCAACCCAAAACACTATTAGGTGAGAGAGCCCAATCGGCCCATAAATCTATTGGTATTTGTCTTTTAACACCTAACCAACACTCTGAATCACGGCCTCAAGTATTGATCGATCTGCTCTGATATCAATTGTTTAAACTAAACATGCTTGAGAGTCCAAAAACAAATAATGAGCATTCTTTTTTGAGCAACTTACAAAAATAACTATGTTTATAGGGTTAATGAATACCAATAGCTATAAGTATGTTATTTACAATAAATGACTACAATTTATATCACTTTTTCATTGTATTTTTGTATAGTTTTTTAATTTTTTTATTTATACATTAATACACCTTTAAGTACAACAAACTAATCAAGGAATTGCCTCTAAATATAATCCACTATCCTTACATTACGTCCATACAATGAGCAACTTCCCATAATTAACTTTATAACTGAAAATTACTTATTTAAAGACATATCATATCATATTCTTTATCAGTTTAACAAAAATTGTGATACATCATACTCAATTTTCTTGTTGTCTCCATAATTCTTATTCTGGTGTGGTAAAGGTATTAATAATTTTTTTTTGTTAATTTAAGTTATTGGTATGTAAGCAAATTGTTAAATTTGTGAATGAAGGTTAAGTATATCGATTTTGAATAGGTGAACTACATGGCAATAGATACACTAGTTGTTAAACAAAAACTAAATACACCAATATAGAATACAATGAATACGTTGTTGTTAAACACAAAAATGAATATGTTGGATACAACTATACTTGTATTCCCTAATCAACTTTTTATCTTGGATATAGTACTTATCTATCTAGATATAACTGTATTCGCAAATCGACATTTCAACTTGTGCTTATATAACAATACAAGTATCTATGTATATAAATATGGATACATTTCAACACTGTTGTTAAGCAAAAATATGGATACATTGGACAAACGAGTAAAAAAGATACAATTTGTCGGTATCAAACTGTATAAGTATGGGTACATTAGACAAACGAGCAAAAAAATACAATTTGTGGGTATCAAACCGTATAAGTATTCTTCTAAATAAAATTTTGAAAAGGCCAACAATATAGTATTGATGTATCCAACTATACTTGAATTCCCTAATCAACTTTTTAAATTTGACAGAGTACTTATGTATTCAAATATAATTGTATTCACAGATCAGTAATTCAACTTGTGGTTATATCATAATACAAATGTCTATGTATATAAGTATTCTACTACATACAAAATTTACAATCAAAGAACCTTCAATCTCTTTTTTGTTCATGTTCTTCTTGTACTCATTTTTTAACAACTATATACATACGAAATCAAATTTTCTAACAATTTCAATACAAGATGAGAATCCATAATGACAATGGCACACGATACATGTGTTGAGATATATAAGTAAATGACATTAAACTAAAAAAAAATAAAGCATACAAATCTCAATTTCATTTTCCTCTTGTTCCTGCTCGACTGCTCTTTTTTCACACCCACTTGAATCAATATCGTTGACTCTTCTCCTTTTTTCAAGAGTAGTTTTCACTTTTGAACCTTTTTTCCTCTTTACTAATTTTGCATGTTCGATTTCTTCAAGCAGATTTAAGGGTATATGGTCATTAACCTTTTTTGTTCTTCTTTCGTTCTCCATTGCAACAATAGAGCCTGAAATTTTGACTTGTTGTTGAGTAATACACAAATCAAAAGAAGGTAGTTCATCCAACAATTTGTCAAATAAATGTACACCTCTTATTAGTGATATCTCTTGATTGATATTAGGATATCTCTTGATTGATATTCCATATCTTAGTATCTCATTAGTGATTTAGTTTCTATTATAATTAGGTGAAGATCACAATCCTTTAGTAGTTGATTCTTTCCTTATTTGTAGTTTGCTCTCTTGTATAAATACACATACATATTAATAAAATAATATACTTCTTCTCTCCAGCAGTATAGTTTATATGGTATCAAAAGCCTAAAAGCTTAACAGCGTTTTTTTTTTCTTTTTTTCCCTTGAGAATTTGTGTCTTTTCCGCTGCCACTAACAATGGTTTCAACCAATGCCTCCACTGAGAACACCCCAGCTACATCTTCTCCTGTATCTGTACCAAATTCTCCCACAATTCTCACCATGAATAGCAATGAGCAGTTGATCAATATCAATGTTGTTGCTTAGGCACCTCTAAAGCTCGACAATACAAACTACCAATCTTGGAGATACCAGTGGGAAACCATCCTCACTGCATATGATTTTCTCCATTTTATTGAACAACCACCAAGTTCAACAGCCACTCATTTTCATCAGCGACAAGACCATCTCATTCGGAGTGCCATTGTTGCCTCTTTATCTTCTGATATTGTTCCCTTTGTCATTGATGCCAAATCTTCCTATGCTCTCTGGCAAAATCTGACGGCAACCTATGCGAAGCCATCGCGTGCTCGTATCATGAGTCTTAGAGAGTCTCTAAGCAACTTGAAAAAGG
>JAJOOF010003784.1:0-20028 GCA_029582545.1 Solanum lignicaule
TCCACCTAAGAGTGTCTTCTCCCTCTTTCAATCCTCCAAAATGGTCCAGGGTGCCATAAAATTCAGCTAGTCTATCCACCTCCCAGTCTTGTATCCTCCTTCTGTATGTTAAGTTCCATTCATGGATGGACCAAACTTCTTGCACAGTGGCCTCATGTTGCTGATTCAACGGATAGATGTCTGGAAAGAGCTGTTTGAGGCTGCCATTTCCTAACCAATTATCCTCCCAAAACAAAATCTTTCTTCCATTGTTTACATTGAATCTAGTTCTTTGAAAGAAACAATGCCACAAATTTCTGATTGATCTCCATAGGCTAATACCATAGGTAGAAGTCACTTCTGTTGATGTGAACTACTCTGCTGGGAGCCAGGAGTCATAGAACAGAGGCATGTCCTTTCAGGCACTACACCACCCTATCTTGACCTACTTAACAGAGTGAGTGTAGGTATGTTCGACCACTAAAGAATTTAAATCCTATGCCATGTCAAAGTAGCCCATGAAATCCACAACGTCGCTTCCTCTTGACAAAGACCCATAAGCCTCAAGCATGTCTGAATATTGTAACTCTATGTTGGAAAGGTCTATGCATCAAATGTAGCCAAGTACCACGGAAAGTAATAATGCTTTGATGATTATCAACATCGTCCCAACAAGCGTTATCACGCCCCAAATGGATGAGCACATGACAGGCATCCGATGCCTTCAACTTCCATCAAGCGAACCAACGACATACTATTCGCAACCAATACCCAGTACATACAATAACTATATATTACTCTTATACAAATTCTATTTCTTTCTTTTTTTATGACCGCGGTGTCTAGGTCAGCTTTCGCGCACCTCGACTAATTCCACAGGATACCTCCACCTCCCACCAGCAATAGGTACCAGATAACTCTGTCCACCAAGGCTAGGACAGATGGGAGGAATCACCTAGTTTTTTTGCCTCCGCTAAATTCTCTTGTTTTTTCTTCTCTCCAAGGACAGGAAATTCTAAATTAAGTACTTATATTATTTCTTCTTTAAGGATTTCTATTTTTAAATCATATCAAGATAATCAAACAAAAGTACTTGGCTATCTTTGGCTTTAACAAAAATACAAGTCTCATTCATGAATGCCATATGAGTACCCATACTAATATCAAAAAGACCCATCCGACTAACATCTATGAAGCCTCTATGAGAGACTGAAAGAGAAACAAATTCTAACTGTTGTAGCGAAGCCCATTCTTTCTGGAGAGTGTCACTCTTCTTCCAAGTAGCTACCCTCCAATCAACCAACTTCTATATATATACCTCTCAGATACCCTTTAACTTCATGGGTCATAGCTATCAAAACTTCTTAGCTCAAGGCGCTCTCTAAATTGTTTTTACTTTTCTGCCTAATCTCTCTTTTTTTAAAATCTATTTCAGTCAGACTACTTTTTTCTGCCTAATCTCACTGAACTGGCAGCCTATGATCCTTGTACAAATTAATGACGCCTAATATTCATTCAGCAGTGACACACTGAGCCACTGGTGGAAAATCTAAGCACCTTGTACCCTCAAAAACACGTGTCACAGATATGCTACATTCTACCCTGTCAAATTTCCCTTTTTGTTCTTTAAATTTTAATTCTTAAAACAATTATTCAAAGTCGATGCAAGTAAAAGTCAAATCATCTCTATTATCATCATCTATGACGATTGTCTCAGAAACAACAATTGCTGGTTGCTGCAAAATAGAGTACTTTCACATATTAAAACAGGAGATGAAAATTCATAAAGTTTCGCTTTACAATTACCTTTTGGAAAATATTGAAGTATTGAGGACTAAGCAGTGAAAGCCAAGTAACCCATGATGTCCTTCACCTTGATCAATCTCATCAGTGATCAGCTCCCCATTGCACAAAACTACTAAATGGCAAAGATCTTTAGACAAGGCCACCTTCAATGACATCATACATAGTGAGAACGATGAATAGGGATTAGGCATGAATTTGGCACAATCTATGCAAAGAACTCCCCTGACAAGTCACATCAAAAGTGCCCATACCTGATTTCTAAAGGTGTCATCATTTTTTGGAATGTGTTACACACTTACACTAAGTTTTTTGAGCAAACCAAAGCTGGTTCTGCATAAGCATCTTTTATCACTATCACTATTTTTCTTTTTAAATTACTATTACTACTTTTATCACTATTGTTTTGTGGTGTTTGAGACTGTTCTGCTACCTTCCTGGTATCAACTCCAATAAAATTATTTGAAATGGAAACTAAAATAAAATATTGATGTGAATAAGCAGGACATAGCAAAATGTATCGTTGAGCAAGACATAAATACTTCAACCTTTGGACTACTAAGATATCACAAGACCGTTGACAACAAAGTAAACATACCTTACAAATGGAAGCATTCAGAAGTCGGCTAGCAACATTGCTGCTTGAGAGTGAACTGGAGACAACAAGGTTGTGTATATTCTAGCGAGTAAGTCCAAGTAATCCACATAATAGAAATAAAATATCAGACAATTAGTCAAAGAGACAGGTGAAATGAAAACAGATATCACTCAAAAAAAAAAAACACCAAAACATCTTTAATGAAGACAAACAACTTACAACTGTCCCTATTGGAAATATGCCAAAGATATTGAAGCAGATACTTCCATCCTTGTCCCCGCTACATAAAATGTTATATCTTTGATGTGAAGAATTTGATAGCTCCTGGAAAGAATCCTCTCCATCATCCATGAAGCCACTATCCCCAGGTACAAGTCCAGGCATCTTAGGAATTCTAGGGGGAGGAGGAAAGAACCGTGAAGTTCGATCTTCATAACTGGAGGTATTACTGTTCTTGTCCTAAATTCCAAGAGATAAGACTTACAAGGTCAGGAAAGGTGAAACAAAAGTATCAAGATTTAAGAAGGCACAAAAAGCGAAGCACCCAAAACATATCCGGAAGCCCTCCAAACTAATAAGTATCGTAGCATAAAGTTTCAGGTTCTACACAAGGGCAGCAACTCTCTGCAAGTCATCTGCTACACAGTAAAATTTGCTACGACACCTTAACAGAGATAACAAAGATCAAAACATGCAGTCCCCCAACAGAAAATACTGCACACTAACAGTCTGAGACAATTCGTTTGATCTTGGAACTAGAGATACAACTTACGGAAGTTCAATCCAGCAAGAAAGCTTAACAACTCTTTAAGCTTCTTCGAGTTAATAAGAGATAAAAATCAATCAAGAATGGCTTCATCGTGGAGCATAAACTGAATCTGCAGGTGGATGTTAAATGGCTGCTGTGGTAGAAATGGATTTTCTCAACACGAGAAAGAGAGGGCAGTTTGGATGTAATTTTCAATATATTTTCAAATAAGGAACTATTTTCCTTTACTCAATGTAATTGAAATAATGCAGTTAGTTCACAAATGAAAGCCCAAATAAAGTCAGACCTCAACTGGCTGACGTTTAATCTTTGCATGATAAATAACTTGCATTAAACTTGAATAGACTTGCACTACTATTAACCATGGAAAAGTAGTCTGTCAGAAGTTTGAACAAAAAGTAAAACCTTTTTTCCATCCTCCTCCCAATGGAGACACACAACATCAGCCGAGTGGGACTTTATGTTTCGCAACAGCTTTCCGTTCTGCAAGGGAACAGACTAATGAGAAAACAGTATGTACAGAAAACACACAGGAGAATGAACCAATAATATTCTAATTGACAGGGACAAATCTTAACTTAAAGGCTCAAGCCAACAAAGTGGAACTCTTCTCACTCAACCTAATCCTAATGAAATCCACCAAGCTCTTGAAAAAAAATGTTTTTTAGCAAATTACTCAGTGTCAACGTAGTGGGTTTTTTCTCTAATTTGCAGCTAAATAAACAAAGTAGATTCAGGTTCTTCATCAACTATAATGCTCAAGAGATAACTAGTAGTCTAGTACTGTATTCATTTTGTAAAATACAAAACAAGTAATGCACATTGAAGTTACATAAATAAGATCCTTAAATAAGTTTTTATCACATCCTTGCAAGATGCAATATTTTATAAGATATGTTTAATGGACACTTATAGTGGTGTACCTTCACTAAAAGCTTTTATAAGGTTTACAGGGAAAGAACAATCTATAAGTTCTAAAAGGAGAAAAAGTATCTTCTGGATTACAAATTACAAAGTAGGCTAGTACAACTTCTTTCAGGGAAGACAGCAGGAGTAGGTATCTAGCAAATAGTGACAAGGATGCAAATATTGCAGATGGAAAATGACAACAACTTAGACCGAGCAAGAGAAGTTTGAAAACCATTGGATAAAAATTTATCTTATCAAGATATTTATTTTCAAATAATTCTTTGCTACTCATGGCATAACTTACTTCTTTGTTTTTACGAGTAAGAAATGAAATAATCCAAGGTATTTATAAGATCATCGAACGTTAAATATCTTTGATCCTGCAACTATCATATTTTGCTTAAACAGATTCATGACATACTTAAACTAACAACTATTTGCACTAAGAAAAACATCCTTTATATCACCAAACTTACTTCTACATCATGCAAGGAGATGGTCCCATCTTCAAGCCCAACTGCAATTGCTTTCCCATCAGGACGCCAACATATGGAAGTTATGTTCTTTCCTAAAAGATAGATATTCCATTAGTGGACAATTAAGATTAGGAGATTGATGTTGTAACTTAACTTCTTTGACACTGAAAAAGGACCAAACATGCTGATTTGAACATGGAATAGGATCAGTTTTTTAGATTATGATAGCAATCTAATTTTCCCCTCTTATCAGGAATACATTAAATCAGTCCCCACGCTTTCACAAGAAAATCATCTAACAGCCAAACCATAAAACATGTATTACTAAATTTTACTAACTAAAGAAACAATTCACACAAACAAACAAAAAAAACCTTTTATATGGTCAGTTTGCAGGAAGTTCAACTAGTACATCAGCCAACCATAAGTAGAGGTGTCAGCAAATAATATCTCCGTTTTCCCTCTCTACAGTTGAACTATTCAACCATCCCCTAGGTGAAAATAATCTTTACAAAACTTTATAAGCTCGTGTTGAGACATCGCATATTGAGGGATGAAAGTAAAAAAGGGGTACCGGGAGTAACAGTCCAGAGCCTTTGCCAATTGAAACGATGAAGTAGAAGCTTGGAGTCTTCTGTAACCATAGCAAGTAAATCTTTTTCTGGATTCCATTCAGCAATTTTAATCTGCAAAATACATACACCCAGAACAAATTTGAAAATTATCATCATATAAGCAGGTTTACAATACATAAGTGAATACAATCGGACCTGAGAAGCAATGGGTTTGTCGAACTGAAGCTGAAATGGAAGAATCCGTTGGTTTTCATCAGTTTCCATCGCTGCTACTCAGGTGAAGAGGGAGGGGTTTTGGGTTTTTCTTCCTCCTAATTTGAATTGGGCCACCAAATTTAAAAAGGGACGCTCATATTTCAAACTTTTTTTTTTCCAATTTTTTGTCTTCCAAACATTTTTGTAATTTAATCATTAGAGTAAAAGAAAAATTTCTTTCTAAAGAAAAACAACATGATTTTCTTTAAATAGTAGGTGTTTTTCAAAGCCGGCATTATAACGGTGTAGTGGTAAAATTACTTCACCCTTATCAAGACGTCTCCTGTTTGAGCTCTAGATATGGAGAAAATGAGCATCACCCCAAATGGGCCTACAATGAGTCATTCGAATTTAGTTGGAGCTCCAATACGACCAAAAAAAATACATACTTCCTCCGTCCCATATTATAAGTCACATTTTCCATTTGCACTTGCATTAAGAAATAAGGTAATTTTACCCTTATGCCCTTATTTAATGTTTGCTTATGACAACTTTGTAATAAATGATGAAATGTTAGATTTTAAAAATATAAATGCATTTGGATGACTATTTAAATTTTACCCTTTGGAGCCAAAAATTTTCACCAATTGATCCAAAAAAATAAATAAATTAAAAATCAAGTTTTTCCCACCTCAATTTTCCTATATATTTTGTGTAAAATGTTTTTTTATATTTTTATATATAAATTCTTAAAGCAAACATGACAACATCACAAAATATTCAAATCCCATTACTTTAAATTAATATAAATTTTAAATTAGACGACAAATGAATTTTAGTTCTAGTTCGACAAATCATTTGTTTTTTTATTTAAATGATGCATAACTCCTTTATTTGGATCTTGATTTTTCTCAATTTGGTCTTCACATGTTTTGGTTGAGTCTTCTATTTTTACATCCTTTGAACTTTTTGAAATGTCATCTTCCTTGATAAAATTTGTTGAAGTTTCAACTTTCAAGATTATTTTTGATATTTTTTTCATCTTTTATTTTTAATTTGTTTGTTGATATTTTTTTTCAAAATCAGATTTTATAGAATAAGTAGTGAATAAAGAAAGTAGTAAATTAATGAATGAAGTACTCTCCTAATGAAATTAATTACTTGTAGATTTCCTAGATTAGTCAAAGTAAATACATTTTCAAGACTAATTAATTAATCAATTATGGGCAAAATATGGTAATTTATGCATAAATTTTATAAAATGACATATATTGTGGTCCAGCTATTTTTAGAAAGGGGTGACTTATAATATGGGACGGAGGGAGTAATATTTTCTGGAAAAAAAAATCATGACCAATCCTGGAAAGCCAAATCTGAAGAAAAACAAACTATCGCAACTTCAATTCATAATGCCTACTTATTTGTTATTTGTAATTATAACGACTTGCATCGAACCTCTAAAATAGAGTTAATTTTTTTGGAAGGGTTGACATAAGCTAATGAGGTAAAGTTCTCAAGAAACAAAAGTTCGTGCCCAATCTCAAGTACTGAGATGGATAAGAATTGCCTGAGGTTCATGCCCTCACGCAAAGGCTGAATTTGGCAATCCAAGTAGAATTACATATTGACTATTCGAACAAAAGTTGCATCCAATCTCAAGTCTCTGTGAATTTGATTTCAGCAACAATTTTAACAATTAACTGTACACATTGGCAAATGGTCAGCATCAAGAAGAAAGCATGAAAATAAAGGATCAAATAGTTTTGAATAAGACAGCTACATGAAATCTATAGGTCCAAAATCTGAGATCTGAATCATACAAGAGAACGCAGATCAACCGACAAATCATTTACCAACGGATCTCCAACCAGTAACTGACCACAAAATGTAACAAAACAAAGGATACTTTCTTATTTGACCCAAAAGAAAAAAGAAAAAGATATGACACACTCAATAAGACTCCAGAATAGGGAGGTAACAGGGCCCCAAGATCTTCCTCATAGTTGTCACTTGTAGATTCAAAAGATCTCCAGACTGATGTAGCTAGAAAGGTGAAAAAACCGGCCTAACATTCCTGTCTTTGCTAAGTTTCCCCCTCTTTACATGAAATCAAAATCATCATAACCATCATATGCATTTACCACTGCATCATCATCTGCCTTATCAACATGTAGCTGCTTCTTCTTTGCACCTGTAAGGAAAAAAAGTCATAAACCCTACCAATATAGAAAACACAATTATCATAGAAAGTAAGTATGCATAGCAGTACCTGTCTTCTTTTTACTTGCAGTGGCTTCCTTTTCTGCTTTAATCTTCTCATTTGCAAATGCAGTAATAGAAGAACCAATGTCTTTAGCATCTTGCCCTTTCAACGAGGTCATCGACAATCTCATAACAGCCTTGAGCAACCCAATGTAGTGGTAGCTTTTCTAAAAAAACAGCAGACAAGCATTTAATGCCCAGTCAAGTTAAACCCGACAATTAAGAAATTAGAAAAGACTGAAAAGATTAAATTTGCCAAACCTCATATGGTCGCAGCTTATGAGAAATCAACTCAGCATATTCCAAGAAATCACTCTCGCTTTTTGGGATAAAATTTTCAAGGGTCTTGTCATCACCACCTTTCTTGGCAAACAATTCAGCTGTGGACTTATAATCAGCTTCTTCTACAAGCCTGTAAATAGAAATGTGAGAAGAATTCTGAATATCTCCTGATGTCAATAGCCACATTGTATTATCTAGTTCATCAGGAAAACAAACAAATTACACAGGGAAAACATCACATAATTCCCAACCACATTCATAATTCAACTTATTAACTATAACCGATGACTTGGCGTGACACCAGCTTCTTAAACATCTAAAGTTCTAAACTACTAATCCTCTATTTCTCAATCAAAACACCATATGAGGCATGTAAGTTCCTAACCTTTGCTGGCGAAGTTTTTCTGCTACTGGATCTAGAGGCTCCTCATTGGTATGAACTTCGACTTCCTTGCCTTTCTTTTCACCAGCCTTTGCAGCAGACTTCTTGGGGGCCTTCTCAGCAGGAGGTTCTGGTATAGGTGCCTGATTAATCCACCACACCTTGAGTTGATTAGACCAAGAAGTAGGATGCAGAGTAGGTACTTGACATAGGGGACTTATCACCAGAACATGAGAATCACAGAGCAGGCAGCATGACACAAGAGCACATTGAATAAAAAAATATAGGTGTGAAACGAATATAATCTTACAGAAGACATGAAGGATAATAATTAAAGTTATCTTACAAAATAATACTCCACAGAAGACAATCACCCTACTGTTAGGCATTGGTTCTATAAATAGCTGATGAAACAAATTACGACGTCATTCGATAACGTTCTTTTCAATTCTCCCCATGGATCAATAACTATCCAATCATGCAAGGAAAACCTTTAATTTAGCATTGTTAGAAGTAAATTTAAAATGGATGAATAATATGAGCATCTTATAATTACATCGCGGAAATGACTTTTAAGAAATCTAAGTCTTATGATTAAAAGCTAAAAGAGCCTTTCTACAACACTACTATATGAATCTCCATTCATCATATTTATCTATTTATGTCATCATCATGCCAAAGAAAAATAAAAGTGAAGAATAAATTAAAAATGTAAATATGCAAATAAATAGCAGCAGTAGTAATAAACAAATTATAATAAAAGTTTCTCAAGTTTTTACTGCCATATAAATCTATTACAAGTTCAAAATACTCCTGGAAAAGCAATAGGTCAAAAACAATTTACTAACAAGACTAAAACCTATTTTCAGCTAGTAGATATCTCCTACATTACTGTTTCCTTCCATTGTGCCCTATATATAGCTGAGCCTACATCGATTCGAGGCATTGTAGGCCTTTCAAGACAACTACCTTTCATGTGATCCCATCCACCCCCGACCCCCCAAAGCCCCTTTTAAAACCTTTAGCTCATCATAGTTTCCCCAACAATACATTTGATTGACAAAGGACCTGATCAAACCATCTAAAGCAGCATTCACTCCTTATATCTTCATTACGTGCTACTTGCACCTTCCGGTGAATATTGTCAGTTCTAATCTTATATGACCTATGTACTTTCCTTGTCAATATACACAAATGTTACCTTCTCAAAAATATTACCGTACATCTCTATGAGTAATATATTCATTCATCCATCATTCCATTCTCTTGAAAAGACGAACCTAGATATCTAAATTGTTTGCACTTGGCACCACAATCCTGACTAGTCTTACCTCAACTCCACTCGCTTCATATTAGCAAACTAGTAGAGCACATAGTCAGCTTATATAACTTAACAAAAGAAAAACTAAAAACAGCTTTTTACTACGAGTCATTCTTTTCTACTACATTAAATGATGATAACCGCATAATTATCTTGATCAGGCTTATTTCATTGTTCTCAGTATTAGACACGAAGTGAGGATTCCTAGTCTATGAACTCATATGCAAACACTAACACAAGTCACATCCCATAGGTTTTCTGCACACACAGCAAACAGTGACAAGATATGGAGGCATATAAATCTGTGTTTTATGATTAGATGATTGGATATACGAGTGTTTTACTTGACTCCACAAAATGGTATATTCACATGACAAGATCCATGGTTATTGTGTTGTGTATCATCCCACTCTACATACCTTTATTCATCTATTAGTCGTATGATAACTAAATAATAATGTGCGAAACAACCTACTCAAACACATGGAATTCACCAAGAATGAGAAGCATCTGATGTATAACAGAAAATCAACTGGATCCAAAGAGATCGAAATATTAGATTACAGTTCCAGGTTGGTATGGAAAACATGGCCAAATGTCTTCTTCTTTTTTTATAAAGAACATGCCAAAATATCTAATCAGGTTTAAACACTTCACCAGCCGATTAAATTATTGGTCAAACCTACTAATGCAGATGTGCCAAGACATATTAATTCTATAAAGCAAAAACACAGAAATATAATCCGTTGATGCAACGACATAAAAATCCCTTAGATAATTCTTGGATAAGTCACTCCAAGTAAATATTCTCAATGCAAAAGAATAATTTCCACTTTTCAAGACACTGATGAACAACACTAGCAGGTATGAGGCAACTAACGTTATTATCAGAACAAGATAGTTTAACTAAGATAATTTTTTTGTGGGGAGTGGGGGAATTGATGAATGGTAAAAGAGTGTTCACGAAACAGACACAGGAAACCAATAAGTTGTCTACTATACCGGAGCAGGCTCCTCTTCATCTTCCCAAGATTCTTTTACATCATTATCCTCTGCATCTTCATCATCCCATTTACTCGTTGGCTGATCCTTCTTAAGTAGATCTGGAACTGGTACATCCTCTGAAATAAAACATGCATGTTATAGACTATCTTGCATATATTGATGGGGTTAAAACTAAAATATTTGTCAAGTGAAATGAAACTCAGAATTCGCTATCAAATAACAAAAACTTAGGCAATTATGTGAATAAGATTATGGTAGTATAAAAGACTTCAACTGAAGAGGTATTAGGTTGAGGATAGTTACATCCCTTTTTCTGCATGCACAATAAACCATGTCAATGTCCAATGGAGAGGGAATCCAAGTGTTTTCAAAAAGACAAATGATTCAAACCCAAAAATAAACTGGTTTTAACAAGCAAAATCTCCAGAAATAGGGACCCAACATTTATGGTTTTATTCCAATTACTGCAAATATTCAACCACTTACAATGGTAGTTGCTTCTTGTAAATGCTATGCTAAAAGATTGTATCAGTTACCCAAAAAAAAAAATGGACCAATGAGTTCAAGTGAGTAGGCACAGCACTTAGACAATCCAGAAGCAAGTATTATTAAACCCTTACCACAATAGAGACAGCATAAGCAGCTTACCATTGATTAGTGAGATGAATTCTTAGATTATTGTTTATTCCTTTTCCTTTCTGCCACACACAAACCCCTGGTGTGGTGTGAGTGATGACAAAGCATAAATGAGGCAAAAGCAAAATTGTTGCTGACTTAAGGAATGCGTTCTACTCTATTTTTGAAGTCAATAGGGTCATACCCACAGAGAGTCACAGAAGTCTATGAATCTTGGAGTTTACGAAGTTATAAAGTCATAGGAGATCCGGATTATGATCCTTGTGAGTATTTTTTGGTGTACTTAGACAGTTAGAAACTATATATGTTTTGATGGAATCTCAACTCCGTCCACTCTTCAAAAGCTAGATGCCTGGTTAATTAGTTGGAGCACCTAACCCCTGCAAATAGCACTGATCTGTTTTGGACTTCGATAGCTCCCTAAATCTAGTATAGTTTCTTTGGATGCAATCTCTCTTTTGTACCTTTTGCATCTTCTTGATACCTATTAATGAAACATCTTACTTCATCCAAAAAAAATTGAACTGTGCGCACCAAAGTACAAAATATGGAACAAGGACTGTTTTGTGTTAATGTTGTCCTGCATTCATACAAGACATGTCCCCAAAGAAGGGAAACATTATATATTGCACACCTAGTTAGACTGAGATTTAACGTAGCAATGGGGAATTGCAGACAGCAATTGCACACCTCAAACCCCTGGCATCCTACAGGATCATGATTGCTATGCTACATCTCAAAACTTCTTTTGAATAGATAAGGATCATAAAAGAACACGGTGATTGTATCTTTCGTGAATTTGGCAAAAGAGAAGCTACAACACTAAATATATTTTACATCTTCAAATTAGATTTATGGCACAGAACTTTGCCTATCAGACCACAGCCTTCAGGATAGTAGTTGAACAATACCAATGTTGAGGAACATACAACACAAGGAAAATTCATACCAGTCTTGCACTAAGTACTCAGCAAGGGACTTTACTCCAATATAAAAGTTACACAGAAAGTTTATAAATGATACTCTATCATTAAACAGTAAAGGAACACACAAACAATCATGTTTTAATGCTTTCCAATTAAGTAGGAAGAGCAATGAATTGATTCCTAAATAAAGCAAGATGTATTAGCATCAGAAGTAATTGAATTAGTTTTTCTTAGGAAGGTAGTTACAAAAACAGTTAGAAATATCAACATTACCCCAATCCTCCATCTCTAGTTGATTCTCTTCCGTCCACAAAAACTTGTTAAGTTCGAGTATCTGCAGTAGAAAAAACTCAGTTCTTTTCCAGAGAAACCAAATTATCAGCAACAGAAACCTCTTTAATCAAATCACTAATATACAGGAAAATCAAATCATTCAATTATGCAAATAGAACTCCAAGATTAATCAAGAACATCGCCTCGCTCCCAAGATTCTATTAATACCCACACATACAGACTTGTCAAAAACCATAACACAATGTCAATGGAACTCCAATATTAATCAAGAACATCACCTCGCTGCCAAGATTCTATTAATACCCACACATACAGACTTGTCAAAAACCATAACACAATGTCATTGGAACTCCAATATTAATCAAGAACATCACCTCGCTCCCAAGATTATATCAATACCCACTCATACAGACTTGTCAAAAACCATAAAACAATGGAAGAAAAAAGTTTCAATTAACATCAGTGTTCGAGTCGGTCGGACATTGTATGTCAGGTAGGGAAGTGCGGCTGAACCCTAAAACCGCCACTTAAAGCAGTTCTCAAAAATTACAAATCCGAAAGCCCTAAATTCAGTTCAAAGACATAAGGATATATTATATGACGCGTGAGACTCAACTACGAACACACACACACACACACATATATATATATACACACACATCCGAAGACGCCAAATCGCAGAGAAAAGCAATAAATTGAACCAAGAAACAAGATTGAGCGAATAAACCAAAAACAGAGCAAGAACCGAGTAAACGCAATAGATGAAGAAGGAGATACTTACATGGGAAGAGAGATAACCAGAGGTGAACAAATCTGATGAAGGCGATGTAAAATGGTTAAGCACCGTATTAAGCAATAGCAGAATGTGAAACAGCGTTTCCGATGACCAAAATACCCTTGGCTCAAGCAGTCCAAGATGGAGAAAGAAAATCAAACGGTCAAGATGCCTTTACTTTTATAGTAAGTAGAATATAAAAAAGGAAAAACTAATTACTCCCTTCGTTTTATTTGTTACTTTTTCCTAAAATAGATTTTTATTTTTACTTGACATATCAAGAAAAAGATAATAATTTTTTTCTATGTTTTAATGTCAGAATGACATCATTTAACTGGTTTAGTAAAATAGTTATATCATTAATTACTTCCTCCATTTCAAATTAATTGAATTGTTGAGGTGTTTCGCACCCTTTAAGAAAAAAAGATTAAGACATAAATTAGGTATAACTTTCCATTTTTACCCTTATTAATTATTGTCAAATTTATTATTAAAATAACTAAACATTAATTAATAAATAATTCCAATACTAATTAATGAAGGGTAAAATTGGAAGAACATTAAAGTAGTCTAGAAAATTGAACAATTAAGTTAATTTGAAAAATGAAAAATGTTTCAACAATTCAATTAATTTGAAATGTATGGAGTATTTTCTTAATGATTGTATCAAGTCAAACTGTGACAAGTAAAATTGAACAGAGGGAGTAGTTGATCATCTTATTAAAAATACTTATTTCATATTAGTTGTCCACTTTATTAAATCAAGAAAACATTAATTAAAGTTTTTTATATTATCCTTATGATTAATTCTCTTAACAGTGTGCACATTTGTTTGTAAAATTCCTAAAAAAGTTTTTTAAGGGGTGAATTAGTAAAATTATTTTTTTATTTATGGTTTCTTAATATGCATGTAAAAAAAGAAAATGATCAACTAATATAAGACAAAGATAGCAATAAGGAAAACATATCATATGTATTTACTATACATCGCTATAGTTTGAAATAATTATCATTTACGACTACTGTTTTATAAAGGCTAATGCGCTCTCTCTCTCCTCTTTCTCCGAGACCTCATTCGCTTCTCTCCTTCCTCCAACATTCTAGCTCGCCTCTGACCTCCTTCTAGTAGTTTTTAATATATATACAAATCAATTATGTCAATTGTGTTCTTGATATAATTATTAATTAAATATACAAATCAATTATATCTATCTCCTCTCTCCTAGATCTTGTTCGCCTCTCTCCTCAATCCTCTCTCATCTTTCATCTCTCCTCCCTCTTCCTTCTCCCGATCTCGCTCGCCTCTCTTCTCCTTATAATATGTAGTTACGAATTGTAAGTAACCAAATTATAGCTAAGAAGCTTGATTATGTTTCTAGTCTTACTTGTTTTTGAAATTTCCTTTATAAAAAATTACGTACTTGGAATTGAAATTCTACCATTAAAGATGAATTTGAAATTTAAATTTAAGTTTAAATTTAAATTGAATTTGAAGTTCTTTAAATCTCATAAACAAGCATAAATTTAATAAAAAATTTATGAGACACCTTATTTAAACATTGTCATTTAAGTTGTAGCCATTGTTAACAATTATTTAATTGATCCCACTTTTAACAAGTTTCCAACAAACCTCCTCCTCCGACTTCTATATATACATATTTTAGCTTTAAAACTTCGATAATACTATAATCACATCATCCATTCTCTTCATTTATTACATCATCATAAAAGACTCGTAAACTAAATATCGTCTATAACTTTTATCTTAACATAAAAATCTCACATCCAAAATCATTAAAAAGAATAATCGATCACTAATAATTTAAAAGGGAGTCCAGAAGCTAGAAGGCATGGTTCAAGTTGATATATTTGGCACATTTTCTTGGAAATGGTACAAGAAATTCAAATATATAATGTACCCCATCTTCAATCATATACGCTTAAAGTTTGGGACAAATATATGTCATGATTCATGCTAAAATATTTAAAGTTTAGCCTTGTGAAAGTTAAAGTCATAACTTCTATCAAAGTGTCTGAAGTTAGGTCTGATCCTATCAAGGCCACAACTTCAATAAAAAAAAAAAGTTTGAAGTTAGATTTGGTAAGTCATTGTATATCTGAAGTCTTGTCAAAGTCATAATTTCACTAGAAAAAAATGTACGAAGTTTAGTCTTGTCAAATTTATAACTATAGTATAAAATGACAAAAATTGTCCTTAACAGACCATCTCAAACTTCAAGTAAAAGTATATATTTTTTGGCCTCTACAAAGCTAAATGTATATATCCAAAGTCAAGCATGAACTAAAATTATGTCTAAAGAAGGAAAACTTGCAAAAATAATTTAACATATGGTATAAATTTGACTTCGACTCCAAAAACGAATAGTTGTACTCTTTGTCCGGAGAGGTTTTAATTAATGAGTCAAGTCTAATTACAAGTAGATCAATAAATTAATACCATATATTTAATTTAAATGTGAACATATTTCACTTCAACTTCGATTAATATGAGGGGCTTGAGTCATAAATTCAATATTAAGGAAAAATGTGATTCAATAGGTGGAATTACAAGAATAATTTTAAGATATTTGTAAATTGTAATATGCTAAAAGCATTTTTTTAATTTTTTTTTTATATAAAATATAATTATGAAACTTAATTTCCAAACTGCTCTCTTCTTCACTTTATATTTTTATTGTTTAATCTCAAAATTCCTAATATTCTAATCCTTGGGGAATAGATCATCATTTCTAGGCCTTTGCTAAATATACAAATCACTATAATTATTTTGTGTTAGAATTTAAACTATTTGATTTTGAGTAAAATAATATTTGTCATACCCACACTCATCCAATGGATTTAATTTGGCTAATGTTTTTTTCAACTTTATTGGGTGGCCAGGGTCCAACTTAACTAACAACATGTGAAATTGGATTGGCCTATGGATGGTCCATTTTGTTTGAACGAGTATAAAAAATCTTTGGTAGGAAGTGTTTTCCTGAGGCCCTACACAACTCAAATTTAGATTAGTTGGACTCTAATACGGATATCGAATCGAAATAATAAAATATCACAATCTATTGTTAAATGAATTGGTTACATGTAAGTTGTTTAAAGGAGATGGTTTAAATTTAAATTACCAATTAATCCTTAGATTAATTAATACAGGTCAAATTGCTTTCTTCATTTATGGATGTAACCTGTCTTTTCCATTTATTTTTAAATGGAAACTCTGTTAACAAATGATAATTTTTTCATATTACTACAATACAAAGTGACAAATGTCCAACTAAAAACACTAGTCTTATGGGTAGGAACTCATGTACATCCCTTTTTTTATTAATATGTTTTGGGGAAAAGGG
This sequence comes from Solanum lignicaule, assembly GCA_029582545.1. Lineage (NCBI taxonomy): Eukaryota > Viridiplantae > Streptophyta > Magnoliopsida > Solanales > Solanaceae > Solanum > Solanum lignicaule. The sequence goes on from JAJOOF010003784.1 coordinate 16,550, forward strand.
TCTGAAAAATACTCCAACTTTGGCCGAAATTGTTGTTACGATACAACACTTTATGGAGAATCGTTTACCCACTGCACTATTTAATAGTGTATTTAAAAGGTATATATGTGCCCACGTGGACACACTATTATTTATAATTATGCAATATTTGTGATGATAGGAATATATATACATTTAAAATACACTATTAAATAGTGTAGGGAGTAAAAGTCATTTCCAAAGTTTGGTATCGTTACTGCAATTTCGATCAAAGTTCGGATATATTTCAGACGTTTTTCCCTATATTTCGATAAGAGAACTGAAATACACACAAGCTAGTTCGATGATGGAATTGAGATTTTCATGGAGGGGTTTAACTATGAAAAAATAAAATGTGAATAAGTTGATGCGATTTCAACATGTACTTTATATACATAAAAAAAACTTTAATCATATATAAATAGTATTTTCTCTGTCCTAATTTACCTAACACATTTCGAATTTTAAAATTCAAACAAGTCTATTTTTTATCCTAAATTTTTCATATATCTTTTAAATATTTTGAACTATTAATTATTGTGACTTATAATACTTTTTAGGTTGCTCCACTAATCTCTACAACCCTAGTTGTGATTCATTGACATTGAACCATCCCAACTTTTTGGCTTGACAAAATTTTAGAGATATTAAATTAGTGGGGTACATCTTTCCATGAATTTCTTTAACCAATTGGCTTTTGTGTCTCATCATATGAAACCAATGCTTAAAAATGAATAATATCCAAGTACCAAAGTATAATATTAGTCCAATTTTAATAGACAAAATTCAGGAGCTCGAGGCACATTGATCATAACCCTTAATCATTTCCCCCACTTTCTTCTTCAAACTCTTATTAGACATATAGTAACATGCAAGAGAACCCTAAATAATTAAAACTTTAGTAGTAACAGTTTCTTCATATCACAATAATAATTCCATCTAATTAATTAACCATGCATTGGATCTAATCATCTAATAAATTCTTAATTCACTGGATAGGATTAGTTAATGAAATCTTGTTTAATTTAATCATATAGTAATATAAGTTTGGTCCAAGCGTTGAACAGTTAAATCCAATTGAGATCTTGCTAAGATTTTCTGTAAATAATAATAAAAAGATTACTTTTGAAAATCTAAGCTTTTGACTAGTCCAATTTTTAGAGAGGAAATGATTGAACTAACATATAATTAAAAGAATTTAAAATTGCTTACTATAGTTCTCTAAATTTTGGAGACTTATGCCAAATATTACTTTGAAGTCAATTTAGGTCACTTTAAAGTGAGGAAAAAGGAAGTACTTCTAAGTTATAGCTGTTTAGAATGTGACAAATTATGAGAGAATTCTCAGAAAGAAAAACACAAAATTAAATTTTTTAGATTATAAATAGAGTCGCTATAACCTTTTTTTACACCATCAGGTTATTTCACCTGTTATAGCAAGTAACTTGTGTCATATTTTAAGATTACAAGTTCCACATTGTAATAACATTTGACTATAAATATATCTTGAATAATTTACATATATAGATTCAATTTCCAGCAAATACAGTAGACAGAGTTACCTGATACCTATTGTTGATGAGAGGTGATATGTATATTGTAGAACAAGTCAAGGTGCGTGCAAGCTGGTCCGGACACCTAAATTACATTTATAATTTATAAGCTCTTTATAAATCTATATTGGGATGTCCCAAGAAGTAATTATATCAACCATTCTTGTTTTTCATTTCTTCATCATACAGCAACCCAATGAGTTCATATTTGTGGCCTCCAATCAATTTTTAAAGTATCCATTTTGTCTTCCAAGAATTGCTACAAAATTCCCCATATTATATATATATATGGACCTACATGAACCTTCAAGTACTTCTTTCAAACAAAGCAAAAGCTGTGAAAAAAGCAAATCTTTCTGACAATTTACACATGCAACCTCTTATTATTCTTCAAACATGCTTAAATTTTTGGCATCTCAAGTAAAGCCAAACAACAGCAAGAAGAGGTGACAAACTCTCAGTTCTTGTAATATATATTTGTTTGTTTGTGTCTTCTGTGATGGTGACAACTTATCAGATGAAGAGTCTTAGTACATTAGAGCTTATGTTAGAGGAACTTCAGCAAGAAGATGAAGGAACAAATGATTTGCCACCACCTTTGCCTGTTAGGCCTGTCATTAAGGCTAGGTTGCCTAAGGGCAGAAGGAAATTGACATTTGGTAAAGAAACGAGCAATCTTGAAGATATTAGGGTTCAAGAAAATGTATTTGTTGATCAATGGAGTACTTCAGAAGAGAGGGATTCTGCAGCCATGACAGATAAGGTAAATGGGAATGAATTAAAGTATTAATTTTTGTTAACTTGCAGGCGTCTCGACTGTTCCATACTTTCTTCATTGGGTACCTGCTACCTCCCGTCAGCATTTGTACTGCTTAACTCTGCCAACTAAGGTTTAGGTAGAATGGAAGGAAAATAACCTAGCTATTTTTTTTTACTTTTTGATAGAATTTGAACCATTGGTACCTGCTACCTCCCGTCAACACTTGTACTGCATAACTCTGGTTTAGGTAGAATGGAAGAAATCACCTAGCTATTTATGACTCTTTGCTAGAATGTGAACCTTTCTTGATGATTTATTCTCACTTTGTTGATCGCTAGGCCACACTTCTGGGTGCATTAATTCTGTTAAATTGTTGCAAGGGGTTTCTACTTTTTGGGTTCTTATTGGTTGATGAAATTTACTATATGATCCTTACCTATGTGTTGATTATTAAAGAACTGTACTTTGAGGGTGCCAATTCCCTACATTAAGTTACAGCAGCAGGCAAATAACTCTTGGAAGAAGTAGAACAATTAAAACCTTTCTAATTGGCAAATGTGATTAGCTCCTAGCTTAATGAATGAGGCCATCTAAATATTTATTAATTAGATGACAGAATGTACAAAGGAAGATTCACATAGCATCTTATTTAGACTGAATCAGTCATATTTCTCATGATTTCAACAAAATTATACTTAATTTTGATGGTGAGTGTGGTTTATTTCACAGATTTGTTTGATGGTTGATCAGAGAGAAGGAGCTGAACTAAGTGGAGTACTGCAAATTCAGAGATGCTTTCGCGGCTACCAAGCCCGCCAGTGCTATCACGAGCTTAAAACAGGAGCAGTATCTCTACAATCATGTAATTCACAAAACTTCATATGCTATAACTAAGTCCAACCTTCAGTAAGAAAAATCAATTAGATTAATCTTAACAGTACTTAAAAACAGATGCCTCAAGGGAAAAGAACCTCAGCATGTATCGTATTTTCCTTTGTAATTTTGATGCTTGAAGCTCAACCATAGTCCATCCATTCTTGCAGTTGTGCGTGGTGAAATCACACGAAAGTGTTATCAGGGTCTCACTAGGAGGTTGACAGCAATTATCATTATACAGAAACACATAAAGAAGCATCTACATAAAAGAA
>JAJOOF010003785.1:0-20182 GCA_029582545.1 Solanum lignicaule
GAGATATGACCCTCCAAAGTAGACCCTCGAAAAAGGCTTCACTTGGAAATTTCGGATTTTGATACGATTGCTCTAAAATTTGGGTTAGACCCATTCCCCACTCAATTTGACCCCCTAAACAAGAATATGAAGTCGGATTTTCAAAAAATGAAACGGATCTTTTTATATACAGCTAAACAAGTTTCTGGTTAATTCCGAAGCACATTTTTAAGAACTTTTTGGGTCAAATTCAAATATAATCATTTCATTAAGTTCTCGACTCCAAACTCACATGTGAGGCTCTAGTTTCACTCTATCATTTTTCGGGTCGTTACAAGGATATGGCTCACATGAGAACTCAAATGGATATGCTCACAAAACATATCATGTCAAGTTCTGAGAAGGTAAATGTTGTGGGAGCATCAAACAAGTATGAAGATCAGGATATTGATCTAGATGAGGAGGCCAAATACTTGAGTAATCAGGTGGGGGGTTTGGAATTATAATTCGAGAAACCAAGGATATAATTTAGGTAACCAAGGTCAGAACTACCAGAGAGAGGGGCAGTATGATAGATTAGGAAACCGAGGACAAGGACTCTGGCAGAGCAAAGAGGGGTACAAAAATGACCGCAATGGTGTGTATATACCTCAACATAATAGAGATTCACCAAGTGGCAGTTCCAGTGGGTCCAAAATAGAGGATATTTTGGTTAAGGTGTTGCAAAAGGTTGAATCAACTAATGCAGGTGTGAAAGAAATGAAGAGTGGTTTCTCTAGTATGAGTCAACTAGTAGATTATCACACCACTTCTATCAAGCAGTTGGAGCAACAGTTGGGACAACTATCAGCATCACTAAATCTAAGAAAGAATGGTTCATTACCAAGTGACACTATTTAGAACCCCAAAAAAGATGGGCATTGCATGGCCATTACCACCAAAGCGGTAAGATCCTAAATGAGTCAAAACCTGCAGGTACTGAACATGAACAGAGTATAGGGAGAAATAAGGAAGAAGAGGTTGAAGTTGAACATGTAGATGATACAGAAGGGGCTCAACCAACATCGAAGCTTGTTAAAGTAAAGGAAATAGAAGTTGAGGAAACTTTGCCTTTACAACATATACCGATATTGCCTTCTCTATTCCCTCAAAGACTCAAGAATAAAGCTAAAGATGGAAGGTTTGCAAAATTCATAACCATGCTGAGACAGCTATCAGTGAACATCCCGTTGGTAGAAGCTCTGGAGAAGATGTCAGAATATGCTAAGTTCATGAAAAACTTGGTAACAAAGAAGAAAGCTGTAAGTTTTGAACCAACTGACAGTTTCTATCATTATAGTGCTATTTCTACAAGATCTCTAGTGTAGAAAAAGGAGGATCCATGTGCATTCACTATACCATGCACCATCGACGCATTTGAGTTTGTAAAAGCCATATATATGTGATTTAGGGGCAAGTATCAATCTGATGCCTCTAGCCATATATAAGTAATTGGGCGTAGGTGTTCCAAAACCTACTACGATGAGGTTGATGATGGTAGATAGGTCATGAAGCAACCTATGGGTATTTTATGTGATGTGCTCATAAAAGTAGACAACTTCATTTTTCCTGCTGACTTCGTGATTCTGGATTGCGAAGTGGATTTTGAGGTTCCTATAATTTTGGGAAGGCCATTTTTGGCCACAGGTCGAGCTTTAGTTGATGTTGAGAGTGGAGAGCTGAAATTCAAACTCAACAATGAAGAGGTAAAGTTTAAAATATGCAGGTCTATGAAGAAACCACAAGACATGAATGTGATGTTTACAATAGAGGTCATTGATGAAGGGAGGTAAAAGCTGTTATTGAGGAAAAGTTTGTTGTTGAAACATTGGCAGCCGTGCTAATGAATTTTGAAGAAGACCTTCGAGACAATTATGTGGAGACTTTAAATGATCTGCAAGGCATGGGGTCACATTCTTATGCTCCCCAGAAATTAGACGTGAACTTAAAAAATAGGCCAAATCCTCCAGCTAAGTCGTCTATTGAGGAACCGCCTGTACTAGAGTTAAAGAATATACGTAGCTATTTGAGGTATGCTTTTTTGGGTGCTAATAATACATTGCCAGTAATTTTGGCTGCAAATCTCAATGATGCACTTGTGCAAGCTGTAGTCAAAGTTTTGACAAGGTTCAAAAGGGCAATTGGTTGGACTATTGCTGATATCATTGGAATACCTTCGGGTATTTACACTCATAAAATCCAGCTTGAGGAAGATTGTAGTCCAAGTATAGAGCACCAGAGGAGGTTAAACTCACCGATGCAAGAGGTGGTCAAAAAGGAAATTATAAAGTGGTTGGATGTAGGGGTGGTGTACCCTATTTCTGATAGTCAATGGGTCAGCCCAGTGCGGTGTGTGCCCAAGAAGGATGGTATGACGGTGGTCGCAAATGCAAAGAATGAGTTGATTTCGCAGAGACCAGTCACAGGTTGGAAATTTTAAATGGATTATAGGAATCTTAACAAGTGGACCTTGAAAGATCACTTCCGGATGCCATTCATGTATCAGATGCTTGATAGGTTGGTTGGTAAAGGGTGGGTTTGCTTCTTGGATGAATACTCTGGGTATAACCAGATATCAATTGTGCCAAAAGATTAAGATAAAACCACCTTCACATGTCCTTATAGTACGTTTGTGTTCAAATGCATGCCATTTGGATTGTGTAATGCACCCACAACTTTCCAGAGATGTATGATGTCCATAGTCTCGGACATGGTAGATGACACTTTGGAAGTGTTCATGGAGGATTTCTCTGTGGTAGGTGACACATTTGATGATTATTTGTTGAATCTTAGCAGGGCACTACAGAGATGCGATGAGGCAAACTTGGTGCTTAACTGGGAGAAGTGCCACTTCATGGTGAATGAAGACATAGTCCTAGGCCACAAGGTATCATAGAAGGGACTGGAGGTAGACAAGGCAAAGATTTAAGTTAATTGAAAAGTTACCTCCGCCCATTTGTGTTAAAATCATTCGAAGTTTTTTCGGTCATGCATGATTCTGTAGGCGATTCATCAAAGACTTCTCAAAATTGCACACCCGTTGTGCAAGCTATTGGAGAAAGAGGTGAAATTAACCTTTGATGATGCATGCTTAAAAGCTTTTGAGGGCTTGAAAGAAAAGCTAGTCGCTACCCCAGTGATCATTGACCCAGATTGGTCTGAACCATTTGAGGTGATGTGTGATGTGAGTGGTACTGCTTTGGGAGTTATGCTAGGGCAAAAGCGCAACAAGATCTTTCATCCAATCTACTATGCCAACAAGTAGCTAAATGGAGCACAACGTAATTACACTATTACTCAGCAGGAGCTACTTGCGGTGGTATATGCATTTGAGAAGTTCAGGGCATACTTGTTGGGCACTAGAGTGATAGTTCACACTCATCATGCAGCTCTATGATACTTAATGGCGAAGAAAGACGCAAAGCTGAGATTGATAATATGGGTGTTGTTACTTCAAGAATTCTATTTTGAAGTCAAAGATAGAAAAGGTTGTGAAAATCAGGTGGCTGATCACCTGTCTAGGTTGGAGGCGGAGAATAAAGAAAAAATTGAGTTAGACATTAATGACTCATTACCAGATGAGCAGGTACTAACCGCCACTCTTGATCTTATTCCTTGGTTTGCTGACTTTGCAAATTTTCTTGTCAGTAAGTTGATGTCTGAAGGGTTGACATTTCAACAAAGGAAGAAATTCCTGCATGATATGGGTAAGTATTTCTAGGATGAACCCTATTTGTATAGGGTGTGAGCTGACAACATCATCAGGCGATGTATACCTGAAGCTGAGATGCTGAACATTTTAGAGGCCTGTCACTCTTGTCCGGTAGGTGGTCACCATGGAGGTGTACGTACTGTCCACAAGGTACTCCAGAGTAGATACTACTGGCCTACAATCCATCAGGACTCAGTTGACTTAGTCAAGGGGTGTGATGTTTGTCAGAGGCAATGAGCTATCTCTCGTCGGCATGAACTGTCAGTGACACCTATTTTGGAGGTGGAATTGTTTGATGTGTGGGGAATTGATTTTTTGGGACCATTTGTGAGCTCATATGGGGAAAGGTTCATACTGGTGGCAGTACACTATATGTCCAAATGGGTTGAGGCAGTAACTCTGTCTCAAAATGATTGTAAAAGTGTTGCTAGTTTTCTGAAGAAGAATGTATTCTCAAGGTTTGGCACACCTAGAGCTTTTATCAGCGATAGAGGCTCACATTTCTATAATAAAGTGTTTAGTGCACTTTTGGCTAAATATGAGGTTAAACAGCACAAGGTAGCAACACCGTATTATCAACAAACAAGTGGCCAAGTCGAGGTGTCGAAGGGAGATCAAAGAGATATTGGCAAAAATAGTAAATGCCAATAGAATGAATTGGGCAAGGAAGTTGGATGATGCTCTATGGGCATATCAGATAGCTTTCAAGACACCCATTGGTATGTCTCCATATCAGTTGGTGTTTGGAAAGGCATGTCATTTGCCTATTGAGCTGGAGCATAAGACACTTTGGAAACTAAAAAAGTTGAACCTCAGTTGGAATAAAGCAGCGAACCTGAGACTGGATCAAATAAATGAAATGAATGAATTCCGTTTAAGAGCTTATGAGCGGTCTGCACTTTTCAACTCCATTGAAAAGAGAAATTTTAGTCCTGGTGAATTAGTGCTACTTTTCAACTTCACGCTTCGTTTATTTCCTGGGAAATTGAGATCCAAATGGTCTAGGTCATTCAAGGTAACTCAGGTATTTCAATAGGGAGCGATTGAACTTGAGAATAACAAAGGTGAGAGGTTCAAAGACAATGGTCAATGAGTTAAAGCATACTTGGGAGTCTCGAAGGAGGTGAAAGTAGTTGAGGAATGTAATCTTGATGAAGTCTGAGTAATCAAGTAACATGTGTCGCGCCACGATGCTAAATTGTGCGCTGCTTGGGAGGCAACCCATGATTGTAATTGTAATAGGTAGTTTGAATTTTAGTATGTTTTTCATTGTTTTAAAGTGTCACAGTATGTTCGTGTGCAGGAAAGTGTTGGGCAAGGGATTGAGGAACTGGAGTTAGAAGACCTTCACGAGCACTCACACGAACCGTGGTGCTCCTCACGAGCAACATCACGGCTCGTAAATGGTCACCAACTCTCTTAGAAGAGCTACTGGAAATTGAAAATATAGGTTCACGGAAGCGTTTACGGTCCGTTAGACCTTAGACGGACCATTTAGCCTCTTGTGAACCTCATGCCAATTTTATCGCCTAAGGAATTTTCACGAGCACTTACACGGACCGTGGTTCTCTTCACGAGCATCATAACGGTTCGTCTTAGTTAAGTCGGCAGTAACCCAGTGACCTAACCCCACCCGCATGAGTTTAAAAAATTTTAAAACGTTTTTATAGCTAACAAATAGCCAAGGGTCGGGGTTTTCTCTTATTTGTAACGATTTTTAGTGCTATTAAACAGTTTCTCATCACCCATAACTCCACAATCGATCAAATAATCAAACCCTAAGTTGTCTATTGCCAAGAAATTAAAGTTGGAGTTCATCTCTCTCTTAGTGTGACGAATTGAGCAAATTTTGAAGTAAGTTCTCCCCCCTACTTGATATAAGTTTAATCTAATCTAGAATCAAGTTAGAACTACTAAATATTTTGTTTGATTTTCAATAGTCTTACTTGATAAATCGATTTTTAGGGTTTGCATGTTGTGGGTATGTTAAAATTGGTTGCAATATGTGATTTTCTTTTGTAGGTATGATTAATTTGTGTGAAGTTTGTGATTTATGATGATGTAAGTGTGAATTAGAGTCCGAATTGGTTTGTTGAGTCATGACCACTTAAATATATCGAGTACATTCAGTCAAAATTAGGAGCAAAAAGGTTGTTCGATTGTGGGCATAATGTTAATTGAAAGTAATTGCCCTTAGTTGGGTAGTTCTTTATTGGGTTTCTGTAGATTAGTCGCCTCCGTGAACGAATCTCCTTCATAAATTATGGTTGTGCGCTGATAATTCATAAAATCAGACATAATGAATGTATTGGGTGAGAGGTAACTGCAGAACTTGCCTAAGTGTCGGTTCACGAAAGACTTCACGAACCGTGTAGGGGAACACGAACCGTGAAACCATCTGTGGCCCACACTTGGAAAATGAAGTGAACACTGGCTAAGTTCACAAGGGGCCAAACGGCTCGTGGTTCACTTCACATACCGTGAAGCCCTCCGTGAATAATAACCAGTACAGGTGCTGGACACTGTTTTATATCCACGAGGGACATCACGGATCGTGGTACCCACCACGGCCAGTGTTGACCTCTGTATATATAAAAAAAATTATTTCTTTGTAAAACTTTTCACTTTTCATTTTTACTTTGTGGCCCTTTCCAATGATGGATTGGGTGATGACATTCTTAAGGCAAGACATCAGATTGTATATTACACCGGGGAAGTCTGAGTAACTGTTAGTGCATCACTTGATTCTACAAATATTAACCCACTGCTATTTTTTAGGTACTATGGGACCACGATGAAAGACTGCACCGCCACATACCCCACCACCTCCCTCCCCGACTCAAAGTGAAAATGAGGCAGAATCTAGTAGCTCAGAGGTCCAAGTAAACACGAAAATTGAAGATTACTCCTCGTGAATTACTAGGTCACGGATAATGAGAGCTACAGTTCAGGATACCCCTTCCCAGTCTGAAGAGGAAGGTAGTGAGTCCGAGAGTGGTGATGCCTCTGATAGTAGCTCTATGACACCCCAGAAACTATTAGGCTTAACTAGAGCTTGTCGTAAGTGTTAAAGCCATAAAATTTACTTCTCGTACTTAGAATGAAGGGTTTAGGGGTTTAACGTCAAGGTACGACCCCCAAGGACCAACCAAGGGTCCTTGAGGAGGACCCTAAAACCACCCTCAAGCCTACCTAAAATAGTGACCCACGGAGGTACCTACGCCTCGTATGGTGGTCCACACTCCGTGGGAGGAGGTTCGTGGGTCAAGGGCCAAGATCAGTAGCTGCAGAACCCCAACCCACACCCCACCAGTACGGGCCGTGAGTCAGTCCACGCCCCATAGGTTGTGGTCGTGGATGGGGCCTGCAAGCTGTCACAAAGTTGGTTAAGGCTAGAGGTCTTTAGGTAATTTCCTTTTTAGTTAGTATAATGTGAGGTCATTTTTTTATTGTTTTAATACACCTATATAAATCTTTTTAAGTCATTAACCAACCCATTCACCTCATAAAATCCCAAAACCCAAATCCATAACCAACTTTCCCCAAATAAACTCTCTCTAGAACTCTAAGGAAGAAGAAGAAGAAAGGTGAAGCTAGGGTTGAAGAATCAATATTTTCTCCTCAAATTAGTGGGAATTATTCAATATGGTATGGTAGCTCTTAATCCATTGGTAGCCTTCACCCATGGATCCCCTTCAAAACCCTAATTTCAAAGCTAGAAAACCCAAAAGCTAGGGTTTGACTTCAATCTCATGGATTCCTTTCAAATTTATTTTTAATGATTGAATTATGATTTTTTATGGATATATTGATGATTTTATATGATTTTAAGTTGAATTCCTCAAGAATCCATAAATTCCTCTATTTTCCCAGATTGGATCTTAAAGTGTGGGTATTGATTGATGCAAGTAAAATGTTATAGAATTATGAATGTTATGAATTGATTACTTGAATTATGTTATCATCCATGTCTAAAGTATTAATTCTAGATGTTATGATGAATCATGATCTATGATCCTTGATGGGCAATTTATGAGAATTATGTATGACTATGAGATTTATGTATATGCTTTATGAACACTTTGAGAGTAAAGTGATTATGACTATGATGTAATTGTGGTGTTTTTGAAAGACTATTATCACACACACACACTTATGAATGAAGTATGAATGAAGTTTCCATGATTATGATAATGATGTTGTGTTGGTTGAAAGGCTATTCTCAATTATACACTTATGAATGATGAAGACATGTTGTGAAAAGTTTTCTCACAATATGGGGATTCTTAGGTTGAAAAGATATTCTCACCTATTGAATCTAGGAGCTATCTTATGATTGATGTTGGTTTGAGTGTTGATACATTATTCTATAATAATGAATTCAAGTAATGAAATGATAAGTATTCCGTGGGGAATAATGCTAAGCACCGAGTGGATATTGATATGAGATGGAAGCCCTCACGTGAGTTGAGGCGGAGTTTCTAGAAGCAATCTCTTGAGATGGATTCCCATACGTGAGTTGAGGCTCGGTATCTAGTAGCATTCTTCTTGTCCCATATCTATGTGCCCTCATAGGTCTTTAGCTAGTGGATCCACCTAAAAGCTAAATTAATGGTTCTACCTTAGGCAAGTAGGACACCCTTTTCGGTGTGGGAGACACCGGATTCCATGTTTAGTTCACATGGTCTATGTCGGTTAAGGCTTACCCCCATAATGAATGATTATGAAATATGGCTTCTCAAAAAACAGTACTTAGTGTGGGTGGGGGTATGAGACTTCATCCATGCATTGAACAAGTAGGCTTTGAGAGTAGTTATGGTGTGTTCATTTTATGTTATGATGATTTATGAAATAAAGTATGCTTAATGTGGATTGTTGCTATGAGTTGCTTTCTTGATATGACTTAGTAAATGTGGAGGTTTCCTTGTCTATGAGTATTAACTAAGGATGATATCAAAGAATGGTAAGTATGATTATGGTGGCCTAAAAATGGTACTTAGTATAGATGGGATTATGGGATCTTTATCTATGCATTGCACAAGTCTAACTTAGGGTTACTTATGAGATGGTTCTATTATGTTATGATGATCTATATGTTGAATATGCTTATGACTTATGCTTTTACACTAATGTGCATGATGATTTTCAAGCTTGGTAAAGTGAATGCTTTTCAACTAAAATGTCCTTTTTAGTATGTTTTCAAGGTTTTTTTTTGGCATGGCTATCATACTTAGTGCATTTTTTGTACTTATCCATAATTTTCTACATTTTCCCCTAAGTGTAGGGATTGACACTCAATTTGATTCCCCTCGTGGCTCGAGCTTGGAATTGATCATTCTCCTTGCTAGTTGGTAAGTCCTCAAGTTTCGAGGACGTATGAGTCATTTGTTGTTCCTTTCTAGTATTTCATTTTCAGACTATATTGTAAGGGTTGTGTCCCTATTTGATTCAAAGATTGTATTTGATGGCTAATTGAGACAAGTTTAGACTTCCGCTTACTTTTATAAAAGACTTCGATTGTATGGATAAAGTTTTAAAATTCTGCATCATTGCTTTTATCTTATGTTATGATATGCTAAGGGGCTTGTATGAGACCTTTTGGGGTTGAGTACGCCTTGTCACATCTAGGGGATACTCCTAGGTTGTGACAAGCTCTTAGAAGAGTACAACTGAACATCAACCTAAAGTAGGAGCAGAAACTGAAAGGGGAGCACAAGAAGAAGAAGATGCCCAGGAAGAGGATGATGATGGCAACCCCGGGGTACCGATGGTCCAATATGTTCACTAACATGAATCTCACCCAGTGGTGAGGCAATAGTTAATTGCTTACTTTCATAGTATGTGAACTGTGAACAGGTCAGAAGACTTCTTCACGCATGGGATAGTGTCTAAGACGAGAGGTTTTGGCGGAAAACCAATCATACCTGAGACTAGAGTAGTAGTAACAAATATCTAGGCATTTCCAGATATCTACAAGATGTTCAAAATGCATAAATTTGAATGGATGAACAACTCACCATGAGAGTTTTCCAACCACCTTACCAAAGAATTCTATGCCTTATATGCAGCCACACTTATGAATTTTGTTGCAGACACTGGAACAACTAAGAGGGGGCAGAAAGCATTTGCAAGAACATGGGGACCACTTCGATTCAGTTGTAGTAAGGGGCCAATTTGTGGATATATCTAAAGCCACGATCAATAGGATACTGCATGGCCCAAAATACACAACACCATCATCAGTTGGTCTTTTTGAAGGTAAGCACCATGCAGTGACGAATGAGGCTGAGATGGATGATACGACTTCGCGGGAGTGGGTCATGCGTTGGATTGTTGGGTTGATTGCCATGAAGGGTGAGGCTGCAACATGTATATGAGGGCGCAGGTGTAGATCACGAAGACATCTCTCACTTTTCCTACCAAGGTCTGGTGGAAAATAGTACATGTAGACTTGCGGCCCTTAGCCAATGATAACATACTATCACCATCGCTAGCATAATTGGTTGCCTGCCTCATGGACGGATACCCACTGAATGTCGGCCGGATCATCACCATAGAGATGCTGGATAGAGCACTAAATGAGAGAGCAGGTTTTACATTTCCATGTCTGATAGGGAAACTCTGTTTGAAGGCCAACATTCCACCGAATAAGTTAGTGGATAGATGGGTTGAAGCGTCCAGGGTCACCACAACTTCCAAAATAAAAGACGCGGCCAACCATCTTTGTGGTGCAAAAGCCGGAGCAGTGGGACCATTGGCGGTAGTACCACATGTACCAATTGACATTCCACATGCTGAAGAAAGTACTGAATATGGTGATTCATCACACCCATCTATGGGTGCACCACCACTACCAGTTTCAGCTGCCTAACCTACAGGTACATTCATCACTATACCTACTATGATTTTTGAGAGATTGGTTGCAGATCATAGGTAGACCCGGTCCATAGTCGACCAGATTATGCTCAAACTACCTCAGGTAGTTCAGCGAGATGTGTTAGCTATGGAGAAAAGACTAAAAGATGAGATTTAGATAGAATTGTCGGTACCAAAAAGTAGGATAGACGGTCTTGAGGTCCATGTGACCAACCACATACATGTTATAGGTTCAGTAAATGCAGAGGAGTTGAAGGGGAAGTTGACTGAGATGAGAGCTGATATAGTTAAAGTGTCCAGGAAACCAGTCACTATGCCCCCCAGTTGTTCCAGATTCTTTGATGAACCTGTTCAGTGAGCCTCCCGCTGGTAAGGTACTTGACAACTTATGGGGTGACATACCTAAATAAAAATCTAGCAAGATAAAGCAGAAGGGTGTGGATTTTGATGCGGAGCAGTCAACAAACCTCTACAAGGAAGAGAGGCAACTGCACAAGAAAGCGCGAAAGGAGTCTAGGAAGAAAGCTAGGGAAGAAGTAGCACTTGAGCAGCAAAGGCGAGATGCGGTGTAAGCTGGCGCTTCTGGTAGTGTGATACCAACTCCTAGTACTAGCAGTCAGCATGACCAAGTGTAGGTCTCTGAGAGTGCACCCATTGATAAGGGTGTCGACACTGGTCTGACTACCGGCGCCTAGTGCGTCGTAGGTATGACCCCTCTTCACAGCCCTGTTTTATGTTTATTTCTTTACTTTGAGGGAAAAGTCTTTTGTTTGGGGAGGGGGTGGTGAGCAACCTGCCAGGAAAATGTTAAAATAGATGGAGATTGGCTCTTTTGTGTTGAAAGTTTTGTGTGAAAATTTTGTGTTGTTTTGAGTTGTGAACATTTGCTAGCAGTAGCTACAGCTAAATTCTGACCTTGTGTTGTGTCTGAAATACTAATAAATATGTCGTTAATCTGAAAATTTGACCGTTAGGCTCTTTATATGACATCCTAGATACTCAAGTGTTGAGCATCGCTAGCTTGAAATATAAATTGGTTAACTAAGAAACTGAAAAATATAGACATGTGTCATGTGCGTGTGAGGTTTGCATGAAGTCTAGCACTAGGTGCAGAAGCTAGAAATTGCCCGAGTATTCTTGCTAAAGTTTGAAAATAACTGGATAGGAAGTGATCATTAGGCCATTTTTGCTAAGCCCACTTAAAACCAAAAAGAAACCACCAAATGAAAAGTATGATCCTTGAACCCTATTTGAGCCATGAAACTAATTTTGTTCTTACCCGGTTGATATCGTATCCTTGGGTCTCCGAAGATACGATGCCATAACTCAGGACACAAGCCTAAGTTGAGTGCGATCACACCTCGAGTAGAAATGGAAAACGTAAAAGGAAGGTTCACTCAGTTAGCTTTAAGGCGCAAAGTCTAAATACTCGCTTGATCAGGAGAAATGTGCATATATATATATATATATAAAGATGGTCAAATAAATAAATGGTGGGGCTTCTTGGATGTACCGAAATGAAAAAGGATGGAATCACTCAGATAAAGTTGTGTGAAAATTAAACTTTGGAGAACCAAGGTATTAGTCACTCACAAAACCAAAAATTTTATTCCTTTGCCCGAGCCTATGTTACAAGACTAAGAAAGTCCTGCAGTGATCCTATTCTAGTTGTTTGATAGTTAGAGTGTAGAAAACCAAGGGCAAGCCTATGGTATTTTTCTTTCTAGTGTTAGAAGTTCTTTGGGAGCGTGAGAGTAGAAATTAGTCCCAATTATCATGTGTGAGGGACTTCTTTGGTGTGAGGACACTATGTTACATTTGATAGTTAAATTGTGTTGGCCGATAATGTACACGAGCATGAGCATGTTGACTGTGAATAATGGGATGTCATACATTGATCCTTGCATGTTAGATAGATGGTTTTGGATACAAGTTGTGGTTGAGATAGCTGCTGCATGATAGGAAGATGTTTTTGGGTGTTTGAGCATCAAGTGTCTTTCTTTCTCATCACTTGAGGACAAGTAATGGTTCTAAGTTGAGAGTGTTGATGTGCCGTGAAATAGTGGCACATCTAACGCTCAAAACTAAGGATTAATGCTAGAAATTAAGTGTATTTATATGGATATGATGTGTTTGGTAATGTTTGAATTAGTAAAATACTTGGATGCGGGAGATAGAAAGAAGAAGAAGAAAATGATTCTGAAACATGCACCAAGGAGCCCCAGACGGGCTGTGGCCATGATGATGAGCCGTCTGGAGGCTTGTGGGGTTGAAGTAGTGTCAAAGGGCAAGATGAATTTGATAAAATAAAGACACGGAGTCTATGAAGGACCATGGTCTCTTTCATGGGTTGTGCTGAAGTTCGTGAAGGAGTTTTAGTGTATAGTCTTTGAGGAGCTAAGTTTTGGTATGGTTAAGTAAGGACCACGACAGCCCAGACGGGTCGTGGTCCCCTATGACGGTTCTTGAAGGAGTTCCAGTGTACATGCTTTGAGGAGCTAAGGTTTGGTATGGCTAAGTAAGGACCACGGAGGCCTAGACGGGTCGTGGTCCTCATGACGGTTCGTGATGCTGCTCGTGAAGGACACCAGGATAAAAAGGGTCTTACACTGTCTAAGTGTGAGACCATGGAAGGCCTCACGGGCCGTGAAGACCTTGATGGGCCGTTATACTGTCCGTGTAACACTCCGACAATTCAGTGCTACTTCGAGTAGAACTCTTTTTGGACAGACTATTTGAATTAATTAGGTTAAATTTTTGAAGTATCTCATCATGTATGAACGATAGACTACTTTCCATATTTTTTCTACTTTGGTTTTTATCGATTAACGTTGGATCAAGACTTGAAGTTTGATTTTGTGTTTGACTATCAAGCTTTCTTTGAATTCGCAATCTTTGTAAGTGATCTCTTTTAATGTATTCAATATATATTTTCGCTTATTCAATTGAAGGCATTAATGTCTAAACACCACAACTAGGGTTGTGGGAACCATGTCGGAAACCTAAGTGTATATTCAAAGAATGATTTGAGCGCGATTATTTTTTGCAAAATATAATTCATACTTTTACTATTCATTCTTTCTAATGAGTGCATGCGTTAGAACTTGCTTGTATCTATCACTTGTTCGAGAGAAAAGTGGTGGTTAGGAAAAAGTAGAATTAGTTTGTGGTTTGGAGTGAAAAGTTAAGTTCGAGAGAAGAGACTTTTGACATCAAACATGTGAGGGTAGAAACCGATAACACTCTAAGACCGAGAGGATTCGAGTGACAATTATCTAACAAGACTGAGAAGTGTTAGATGTATTTAACTCGCTAGTAATTTGCAAAGAAATAATCAATTGAAACTTGTTCACAAATCAACATTAAATGTAAAGTCATGGAAACACAACCCTGGTTTCATTATCTAATATCACAACTTTGAATTTAAAATCCTGTTACTTGTGTTAACCTGAGCAATATAGCGAACTTTGGTTACTTGAAACCTACACCTAAACCCATTTTACTTTTCGTAATTACTTTCCTTAGGAAATAATAATAACAGTTGAATAAAAGCGACAGTGAAACTATTTCTGTAAGTAAATTCTCTGTTGGATCGACCTCAACTCACATTGAGTTCTACAAATTGACATCGACCGTTTGCACTTCGTAATTGAAATGTAAGTTTGGACGTATCAGAAACCAACATTGAATAACGCATGCCAAAAAAAATTAAATAGTATTTTATACAAAAAGTTTAATCCTGTTTGATTCAAACAATTATCATAGTAGTAATGCATGTACTTAAAATATTAAAATATGAGGTACATGATCCACTGACATGAAATTCTTCAAAATTCATCCATTTCTATATCATTAGTTTCTTTTTCTTCTTCCTCGCATTGGAGAGGTGGTGATCCCTTCAATCATAAAAAATAATTATTGAACAAACAATTCAGATAGAGGACATAAATAAACATACAATACATTAACATACTAATTCTTTCTTTATGATCTTAGTGAATAAAATCATATTTTTGTTAGGATATTATTTTTCTTAACACATATTTGGAATTGTATTTTGAAGAGTTGATTTTAAGAAGGTATGAATGATGAAGTTAAGAGTAATATTTTTTCAAAAAATGTGATGATTTTTAGGGATAAGATTAGTTATTTTTTGAAATTTAAATTTTTAATTTTAAATTAATTATTTAGATAGTTGATCATGGCTAATTTTGTGCTTTTTTCAAGGATATGGGTTTTTATTTTTATTGTTTGGATTGACAGTTTATTTTTCTTTCTATTTTTAAGTAATACATATTATTTGGACTTAATAAGTATATACTATTACATATAGGTTATCTTTAAGTTTATTGTATTTTTTTTTTGTTGTTATTTTTCATTTGAATTTATTTACTCTAAATATTTTAATTTTGAATGCGAAAGTAGTACGCAGTGGAGTTATACTAATGTGTAGTTTTTGTTGATTTTTTTATTGTTTATTTTTCATTTGTTTTGTAGGTAACTTATCTTTTTATTTTTTTGTTAGTTTCAATTTTTTAAAATATAGAATTTACCCTCTGTACAAATGTCATGATCAAAATTTACAAGTCGTGATGGCACCTATGTTCCCAACCGATAGGTAAGCCAACCCAATAATTTTACCAATTTAACTAAATAATGAGGTCAAAAGGTAAAAAACAAGTAAATATCTCCAACACTAAGTCCTTCATAAATACGAAATACGGAAAGCTAAAATACCACCCAAGACTTGGTGCCATAAGTACAAGAGTTTCAAAAATACAATGCAAGTCTGAAACTAAAATGACAAGCCTAAACATAAGAGATACCTTGTCTGAATACAAAAGCAACAAAATAAACCATAAAATAGAGGGAGGTGTGGGTTGTGGAACAGCCAAACAGCTCACCACAACTCCAAGATACTCCAAGCTCGGACTCAAAAAGCTCCACGAGAGGTGCTCGTATTAGGAATCGAATCTGCACAACAAAAGTGTGCAATAAGTGTAGTATGAGTACGAAATCACGTGTAACCAGTATATCTCATAGACCAACAACGAAGAACTAGTGAAGGGAGTTCATATAAGAAAATCAATTTTTTACTTGTACAAATCTATATTATGCTTACCAGTCAAGTTTCATCAAGTAGAGGTAATCAAATATCAAGTACCTTCCAACCACCAATAAAACACATAATCATCAAGAAGGAAGGATGTCATGAGATGTAATGCAATGGTATACCATGAAATGATATGCCTCAGATACTAAGTACTCTCTCAACCGTATGTACATGATACTCCTCGGAAATATATCAAGAGTTCATGACCCATGGGGGACTCACGAGGTCCATATACCGACACAGACGATCTCCACGTGTCTGTGCGGACGATCTCAACGCACTAGCATAAAATCAAACAATTTTCGCACAGACGATCTCCACGTTCCCAAATTATAATCTTAATATATAGCCATCCCTAGCATGGACGATCTCCACGTGCCCAACTTATACTTAATCTCATGTCAATATATGTGCACAATATGGTATCAATGAAAAGGGATGATGATACATCTCAATCAAATATCAATATAATATGTAATCACCTGAGCTATCACAAATATACGGACGGGGTTCAATAAAGAACACATTCACACATAATAAATCAAGTCAATAATATATCTGCTAATTCCCATATGCTTTGGCATTCTCGGATTACAATCCACATTCTATAGTAATAACCTTTCCCTTTATGACACCGGTATTGGTACCAATACCCGTCATACCTTTGGTACGAGACCCCCATCTTTTTCCCTTACCCATGGTCTATTCCAGTTTTAATCTTTAATTAGAAAAATGTCCTTCAATGAAGTCTGAAAGTCTTAACATACCTTGAATGTCGAACACGTGTCACGAATCCTTAAGATTTATTAGTTTTTGTAAGATTGAGTTGTTTATATTCCTCAAGCTTTGATACCAATTTTCGGGGGTGCGGAATTCATATGTATTTTATGTAAGGATTTTGTTGTAATATTCTTTTTGTAAGTGTTTTAATCTTGATATTTTTTTTAATATTATTTATGATGTATTCTAGATATAACATATCTTGGGTTCTTAGATACATATATAAATTATTCTCCATTAATTGTTCTATTAGTTTTATATCTTTTATAGCTTCTGTTCAATATTGTAAATAGTTGTAGTTCATTTTTTAATCTGAATCTTCTATTTCTAAATCATATAATTCTATTCTTTCGAGGTCTAGATCATGTAGGTCTATCTCATACCATTGTTGGTTTAATATATCTTCTGATTCGTCATCATAAAATATTTTTTCCCATATGATTCTTCTTAATTCAATTATCTTTATACCTTTAAGTATATATAGGATTAATGTTTCATAGCTTTTTATCATTTCATCATGTATATATGTATTCATGTTCTTTGTTATGCAGGTTTTTGTTTTCAATTATTTCTTCCTATCAAATTCATAACTAATTAAGATCATATTAGATCATTATGAACTAGATTATATGTTTATCATGTTCTCCTGTCACTACTAGCATCGTACTTTAGCAGATGCTTCCTTCTTATCAGCGCCTCAGCTTTGTTTACTCCCCTATTGTGGCTTTCCTCGCCTTACCGGTTTCAACCTTAGGATGACATAGTATAAAAGTTTTCTCTCTGTTTCTAGTGTGCTAATAAACTAGAAATCATGATTTCAAATAATTCTAATACATAATAACTAACATAAACTTATTCAATCATATATGATATTCAGGATTATATGAAATTAGTTCTGCATATTTATTGAACAATATACCTTTGCCTCTTGCTTATCCATGATATCTGAAATATCTGATTGGATTTCAGATTGCTCCATTATCTTTTAAGTAGTGAATATCTTAAGTATTTGAGAGTGTTTTTATGAAAGCTTTTATTATATTTGGCTTAGCCTGCTTTACAATGTTTACAAATGAATGAATATATAGGCAATGCAAGTTTACTATTCTAGATGCTTTAATAATGCATTTACTATTTAATTTATGACTATGCATCTACTATTTACTTTATGTTGTACACTTTACGACTTTTAAGCAAATAATTTACATCTTTATACTATTTGCTTTATCTTGTCGGCCATCTATCTTGTATCTATCTTCTTTTCTTTGTCATTGTCTTCTTTTTATCTCTTTGTCTTCACTGTATCATTCTAGTTGGACATCTGGAATTATATTATCTTCTCTGTTGCATTTTGAACATATGTGGTCAGGATATTTGTGTCCGATTAGCTTACAATATCTGGTCAATAATTCTGACGAAATAAATCCTGCCTTTAATGATCTTGTTGTAGGTCGTTCTTCTGGTTTTAATAATGATAAGATCCATCGCTGGACTTTATCCATATATGCTTTTCTTAGTTCTCTTGAATGTGAATATATCATTAACTGATCTCTAGAGTAATAGCTCCATATAGCATTTCCGTTTAAATAGTTGTTTGCTAATTCTTGTATAATGGTTGATATACCAATTATTCTTTTATTGGCATAAAAACTTGGTATCTCCATTTTTTGTATTTCTTCCTGTTGTCCGATATCATCAGGTATAATCATATCTTTGGTCAATCCTATCTTAATAACTTGAATTGGAGGTTTTATCTCCTCGTATAATATCTCCGCTGGTGCTGTATAAAACTTTATATAGAATAAGTTTCCCTTGGTAACTCTTTTATATGTGATAAATGTCTTATGTAGTTCTGGTATTCCACTTATTTCTTCTCCATCGTATGTATATACAGTATTTAATAGTCCATAATTGTAACATGTTCTTACTAAATTGGCGTTAGTTTTTGGCTGTGCGATTAATTTGTTATAACCTTGTAATTTCTGAGTTAGGTAATCTTGATTTGGTTCTTCGGTTGTAGTAGATCTAGGGTTAAGGTTCAAATAGGTTTGAATTTTGTATATGTTTTCAATATAGGTTCTTGTGATATGGTTATACATTTTTTTTCTCATTCTGTAGACTATCTGCATATGTAGAGGTTTGTGGTTCTGTAGTCAATATATTTCTTGACGTTCTCCGGGTAAATGATTTTTCAAATAACTGGTTTAAGTTTGAATTCTTATGTTGTTTTCCACTAACTTGTTTGTTACCTGCAGCTGTATTTAAACAAATATTATGGGTTTTAAGGTGTTTCCCAGCGTCACCTTTTAGCTCTGGATTTTTAAAGTCTTCCGATTGACTTAGCTCCGCATTTTTACAGTCATGTTGCTGACTTGTACCAGCTTTAGACTTCAGATTATCTTCATTAGTCTTTAGCCTTTGTATCTCATTGTCCATACTGTCCACTTTTATACAAAGTGTAGTAATGGCTTTGAGTATCTCTTCGATTGTATTTTCTTTCTCAGTTTGAGTAGTTTTGTCTTGATAAGTAATCTGCAATAACATTCTTATCAGTCCTTATTAATTCATTAGTAAATGTAAAATTTAATATATTTAATACCAATCTTCTTATTTCTTTTGTCGTTACTGAATCCTGTATTTTTCTTGTTAGCCACCATCTTACTTGTGTGTTATATGTTCTTATAATAAATTTGTTATATACAATATATGGTTCAAATGATAATAAACATTTATATACTGAATATAATTCTTTCCTGTTTATTTCCCATTTTATTTCTGTATTAGTAAACGTTCCTGAATAATATCTACAATGATGTTCTATCTTATCTTTATCATATCTATATTTTAAGACTCCTCCATAACTTTTTTCACTGGCATCTGATTCTATTATATAAATAAATTTTTTGTTCTCATCTGGAAAATATAGTTTAGGTAGGTTCTTACATAATAGTTTTACTTTTTGTATTTGTATTTGGTCTTTTTTTATCAAACTGATATTCTATGTCTTTCTTTAATTTTTGTTGTAATGGTTTTAAATTCTCTGCTAATTTTGGTATGTATTCTCTTACTTGGTTTACTAGTCCTAAAAATGATTGTAATTTCTTTTTTGTATCTAGTTGTTCATTTGAGTTAATTATTTTCTGTACTATATGTGTTTGCATTTTTATTTCATTTTTATCTATTTGTATTCCTAGGAATTCTATTTGTTTTTTCATTATGTCTGCTTTCTTTTTGCTTAGGCTTATGCCTGAATATTCTATAATATGTATAAATTTTTCTAATAATCTTATATGTTCATCCTGTGTTTTGGAATATAGTAATATATCATCAATATATACTATACAATTTTCTAGTTGTTTGAAGTAATTATCCATAAAGTGTTGATATCTACCTGGTGCATTTTTATATCCAAATAGTAATACATTCCATTCATAAAATCCTTGTGGTACTGTGAATGCTGTAAGTTTTTTAGATTCTTCTTCTAACTTTAAGTGGTAAAATCCTGATTTACAGTCAAATTTACTAAAATAATTATATCCTTGTATTTGTCTTATCTTTAATATTTTATTTGGTATTGGGTAATTGTATGTTTTAGTTTTTGCATTTAAATTTCTATAATCAATAACCATCCTACTTTTTCCTCTTTTTTGTTCACTATGTTTATTTACTATAAATGCTGGGCT
>JAJOOF010003786.1:0-19992 GCA_029582545.1 Solanum lignicaule
GCCAGAGTACTATTTTCTGAAATTATAAATACTAGCTCTCTATTAGATTTAAAGCAGATCTGAATAGTATTGTAATTTTTTACTATATCTTTCATATTTTCTCTCAAGTTTGGAGAGAGTTTTGTGGGAGACTTGAAGAAAGGAGTAGATCTTCCCCAAATTGGAAGTGGGTCTTCTCTATTCTTTTTCCTTTGCTTAAATCAAGGTTTAATTTCTTATACCCATTTGATTTCTCTATCATTTTACGTATAATTTCTTATTTCTTGATGTGTGGCTAAAAAACCCTTTCTTGGGGGTGTGATTTAACAAATTTGTGTTGATATTATTGTTGGGTCTTGCTTGCTGGTAGGTTAGATGCATTTCAATGGTGATTTCACCTAGTTGTTGTGGTCTAATTTAATGGATTTGTAGTTGCAAATACTTAACCACCCACGTGTTTTTGGCTTGCTCGATAGAGAGGTCGTGAAACCAAGACCGCTAGACTGATGGCCTAAGGAGTGGGTCGACATGAGGTTCAGCCCGAGAGGGTGAGCCCTAGTCCCATATCCTAACACTCAGCTCGAGAGAGTGAGTAGGGTAAGGCGTAGGCTTTCCTTCATGCAGCAAATGGGTGTCCGGGAGGAACCCATTTGAAACGGGGTAAGTTTACTGAGAGGGAACTTATTTCCATCTAAAGCTTAGCCTAGTCACTATTATCTTGCAAAATTTATATCGAAAGCATGTACCCAATGATTTATATCAATATATATTGCGGTCACACCCCAAGAACTTCTCCCCATACTTGAATTTTCTTGTTTATTTTTGTTGTTTTAGCTATACTTGTGACAAAACCCCATTGATATTTGACACTTTGGTGTCACCCACTTCAATTTACTTTGTTTTTATTCGATAATTTCTCAAAGTATAGCTAACTAGAACCAAATTCTAGACTAACTACTATTTTCACTACCTTTCCCTCGGGACACGAGCTCAACCCCTGGTTGGATTACTATATTATTTATGATCTTAGACACATACCGTAGGATAGTGTCGTTGGTCACGATAAGCATCAAAATGGCACCGCGGTCGGGGAGTGGTGTCACGTGAAAATGTAGATAACTAGAGTTTTTTGTTCTTTTTAGTGTAGTTTATACTTATTTAACTTTTAGTTTTGTTTTTTCTTTGTTTATTGTTTGTGTATGCAGGTCTACTACCTAGAGCCAAAAGAGGGGTGGCCTCATGAAAATGAGGCAAACCTCACTAATGGAACTTTAGTGAGAAGTTGCGTCGTGCCACGACGTTAAATAAGGCGCTTCTTGGGAGGCAACCCAAGGTCATAAATTTAGGATTTTACTTTTATAAATAATGGTGTGTTGATGTTGTAGATAAACCGAGGAAAGTTTGGAAACTTTCAGGTTGGAGAGCAGAAAGTCCATTCCGTGAGTCGCTCAATAGGTCGGCGAGTCCGACTGGATCTGCCATTTGGCTCAATACAAGAGTTGTACAGAGCCTGTAAAACTCAGTGAACTCGAAAAGCAGCTGAGCACATCGCCAACTTGCTTGGAGATCTCGATGCAAACCACCGATCTCACCCCCGGAGAATTGAAAATTTTGAACGAGATAAATGACCACTCGGCGAACCGCTGAGTGGGTCAGCGAGTTGACTAACATCGCCGAATGGACAAGAACTGAACGGTTATAAAGTGCCAAAAATCTCAGAATTTTTAAATTTTCCCACTCTCCCTTCTTTGAAACTTCTCAACTTCACATCAAGGTAATATTGTGTAGGACTATTTGAGACATCTTATTTGAACTGCTGAACTTGAATTTTACTTGAGGACAAGCAAAAGTTTAAGTTGGGGGTGTTGATGAGTCCACAAATTGGACCCATTTACGGCCAGATTTTAATAGAATTAGTGTCCTCAAATGATTCTTTTATCCCAAAATCTGATAAAAACTCTTAAGTTTCAGGTATTTAAAATTTGAGTGGAAGGATGGACACTTAGGCGCAAAAAGGAACAAAAAGGCTGAAAAGAACGAAGAAACTGAAGCATGAGCATCGCCAAGTACACTTGGCGAATCACCGAAGGGACGTACTTCGCCCTTTGTTCCAGTACGCAGAACCTCGAAGAAAGAGGATCAAATTGGCGGTAAAAAGGAGCAGTCGATCCATCGTCGAACAGTTCCATGAAGCAGTACAATATCGCCTAATGGTCCAAGACGCAGAGATGTTGTAGGCAAGCACAGAAGGCGATGAACCAGATGATGGGCGAATAACTGAGTCGATCGGCGATTCCCACTTACCTCACCGAACGATCCGCTGCAGCAATATTTTTTGAAACTATAAATACTAGCTCTCTATTAGTTTTAAAGCAGATCTGAACATTATTGTAATTTTTCACTTTAGCTTTCATATTTTCTCTCATGTTTGGAGAGGGTTTTATGGGAGACTTGAAGAAAGGAGTTCATCTTTCCCAAATTGGAAGTGGGTCTTCTCTATTCTTTTTCCTTTGCTTAAATCAAGGTTTAATTTCTTATACCCATTTGATTTCTCTATCATTTTAGGTATAATTTCTTATTTCTTGATGTGTGACTAAAAACCCCCAATCTTGGGGGTGTGATTTAGCAAATATGTTTTGATATTATTATTGGGTCTTGTTTTCTGATAGGTTAGATGCATTTTAATGGTGATTTCACAGAGTGGTTGTGGTCTAATTTAATGGGTTTATAGTTGCTAATACAAAACCACCCATGTATTTTCGGCTTGCTCGAGAGAGAGGTCGCGAAACCAAGACCGCTAGACTGATGGCCTAAGGGGTGGGTTGACATGAGGATCAGCCCGAGAGGGTGAGCCCTAGTCCCATATCCTAACACTCAGCTCGAGAGAGTGAGTGGGGTAAGGCGTAGGCTGGCCTTCATGTGGCAAATGGGTGTCCGAGAGGAACCTATTTGAAACGGGGTAAGTTGCCTGAGAGGGAACTTCTTTCCATCTAAAGCATAGCCTAGTCACTATTATCTTGCAAATTTCCTATCGAAAGCATGTACCCAACGATTTATATAAATATATATTTTGGTCACACCCCAAGAACTTCTCCCATACTTGAATTTTGTTGTTTATTTTTGTTGTTTTAGCTATACTTGTGACAAACCTCCATTAATATTTGACACTTTGGTGTCACCCACTTGAATTTACTTTGTTTTTATTTGATAATTTCTCAAACTATAGCTAACTAGAACGAAATTCTAGACTAACTATTATTTTCACTACCATTCCTTTGGGACACGACCCCAACCCTTAGTTGGGTTACTATATTATCGATGATCTTAGACACCCATACCGTAGGATAGTGTCGTTGGTCACGATAAAAAATCAAAATGGCGCTGCGGCCGGGGAGTGGTGTTTCTTGAAAATGTACATAACTAGAGCTTTTTCTTCGTTTTAGTGTAATTTTACTAACTTTACTTTAATTTTGTTTTTCTTTTTTTATAGTTTGTGTATGCAGGTCCTCTACCTAAAGCCAAAAGAGGGGGTGGCCTCATGAAAATGAGGCAAACCTCACTAATGAAACTTGAGTGTGAAGTTGCATCGTGCCACGATGTAAAATACGGCGCTTCTTGGGAGGCAACCCAAGGTCATAAATTTAGGATTTTACTTTTATAAATAATGGTGTGTTGATGTTGCAGATAAACTGAGGAAAGTGTGGCAAATCTCAGGTTGGCGTGCAGACAGTGCATTCCATGAGTCCCTCAACAGGTCGATGAGCCCGACTGGATCCGCCATTTGGCTCAATACAAGAGTTGTATTGAGCCTGTAAAACTCGGCGAACTCTAAAATGCAGCTCAGCGCATCGCCAACTTGCTTGGCGATCTCAATGCATACCGCCGATCTCACCTCCAAAAAATTGAAAATTTTGAAGAAAAGGTGAGACAAATGACCACACGGCGGACCGCTGAGTTGTTCGGCGAGTTGACTAACATCGCCGAATGGACAAGAACCGAAAAGTTATATAGTGCCAAAAATCTCAGAATTTTTAAATTTTCCCACTCTCCCTCCTTTAAAACTTCTTAACTTCACATCAAGGTAATATTTTGTAGATTATTTCTTGCCTTTAGTACTATAGTCGATAATTAGTGCTTGGAATGGATTACATTGCCGCCTAGCATTTCAAAAGTATTTTATTCGGCATCTAAGGTTGGTTTTCCGAACCCCGAATTTATTTTTAGCAATTTTGTACTCATTCGCAATGATTCTCTTTTTTGTTATTTGCATTTGAGGACAAATGTTTTTATTTGTGGTAGGGCGAGGCCCACCTTGTGTTGCTTGTTTCGGATACTTGTGTTTTGGTGTACATTTCGGTTGTCTGTTTTTAATAGTGTTTTTAAAAACTACTTTGGGATTGTTTGAGCTTATGGCTTTCTTTTGGTTTAATTGCAAAATAATTTTGACCTTTCTGATAAATTTTTGAAAATCAAAAATTTTTGCCACCACTTGTGTCATAAGTGGATGTTCTCGTACAAATTTAAATCTCGGTTTCGATCAATACCGATGACTTAAGTAGTGCTCTCAATCGAACAAACATGAATGTGCGGCTACAATGAGACAAAATGAAGTTACATAGGCAATATGTGAACTCTCTGCATCTCGTTGTGATTAGCCATGTATCAAATTGATTTCTCTTGTGATGATCGTTGCACTCTAGCGAAAGTGTGTAGTGTTGTTTGGCTTTAGTATCAATGCCTTGTGATGAGATTACTTTGAACCATGCATGAATAAACCTAGAATTTTTCCCGTTAGTCTGATTGATTTAGTAAGCCGTGCTCTTGAAATGATCTTAGGAAACTTTAAAGTGTGTGAGCCAATCTTACATATACCTCTTTTGTGACCCACCCGTGAGGGTGTGAAATTCTTTTGAACGCTCCTTGAGCCTTACCCTTCTTTGAAAGAAAACTTGATAAAACCTAGACCTTTATTCAACCACCACCTGTAATCTTCATGACTTGTGATGTAGTGAATAGCCAACTTAAGACAAAAGCTTAAGTTGGGGTGTTGTGAAAAAGAAGAGGAAAAGTAAAGAAGCGCAGAAAAAGTCTTTTCTAATTCATGGTGTTGCGGAAAAATGGATGCCCTCCATATATAAAAAAAGAAAAAGAAAAAAAAGAGAGAGAATAAAAGAAAAAAGAAAAAAGAAAAGAAAAGAATGAAAAAGAAGACTGTGGAATAAAAGTCCAAAAGAAATGGAGTTTCCAAGCAATCCATGGAGTGAATAATAGTATGACTTAGAAGCACTAGAATAAAAATTGATAGAAGAAGGTGAAGAAAAGGAAGTGTTGAAATCTCCACAATTCATGAGTATCTTTAGTCACTGAGCCTAAAATGACCATACCTTTGCACTCTGCCCCATTACAAGCCTTGAATAGACATTTTTGATCTTGAGTAAGCCTAATCGAATATCAATTGGAAAATTAGGGCAAACCTATGGGTAAAAACATGCATTGTGTTCCTCTTTCTGACTGTGACCATTGCATCTGATTCCTGATCTTAAATTGATTAACTTCTGTGTGTGAATATGGAATCATTCTTTGTGTGAGGGCATTTTGATATTGTGGTTGAGCTTGAACTTGCATTAGTAGCAAGTATTGTGAGCATGAGAATCTTTGGTAATGGTGTGTCACAACTTTAATATTTTATTACACAATTGATCTTTGCATGAGTAGTTTGAGTCTTGTTATGTATATTCATGATTTAGTCTTGTGTAGCATTATTTGAGACATCTTATTTGAACTGCTGAACTTGAGTTTTACTTGAGGACAAGCAAAATTTAAGTTGGGGGTGTTGATGAGTCTAAAAATTGGACCCATTTAGGGCCATATTTTAATAGAATTAGTGTTCTCAAATGATTCTTTTATCCCAATATCTGATAAAAACTCTTAAGTTTCAGGTATTTGAAGTTTGAGTGGAAGGATGGACACTTAGGCGCAAAAAGGAACAAAAAGGCTGAAAAGAACGAAGAAACTGAAGCATGAGCATCGCCAAGCACACTTGGCGAATCGCCGAAGGGACGTACTTCACCCTTTGTTCCAGTACGGGGAGCCTTGAAAGAAGAGGATCAAATCGGTGGTAAAAAGGAGCAGTCGGTGTGTCGCCAAACAGTTTCGCGAAGCAGTACAGTATCGTCCAATGGTCCAGGACACAGAGATGTTGTAGGTAAGCACAGAAGGCGATAAACCATATGATGGGCAAATAGCCGAGTCGATTGGCGATTCCCACTTACTTCTCCGAATGATCCACCACAGCACTATTTTCTGAAATCATAAATACTAGCTCTCTATTAGTTTTAAAGAAGATCTGAACATTATTGTAATTTTTTACTTTAGCTTTCATATTTTCTCTCAAGTTTGGAGAGGGTTTTGTGGGAGACTTGAAGAAAGGAGTTGATCTTCCCCAAATTGGAAGTGGGTCTTCTCTATTCTTTTTCCTTTTCTTAAATCAAGGTTTAATTTTCTATATCCATTTGATTTCTCTATCATTTTAGGTATAATTTCTTATTTCTTGATGCGTGGCTAAAAACCCCATTCTTGGGGGTGTGATTTAGCAAATATGTTTTGATATTATTGTTGGGTCTTTCTTGCTGATAGGTTAGATGCCTTTTAATGGTGATATCACCTAGTGGTTTTGGTCTAATTTAATGGGTTTGTAGTTGCAAATATAAAACCACCCATGTGTTTTCAACTTGCGAGAGAGAGAGAGTTCGCGAAACCAAGACCGCTATACTGATGGCCTAAGGAGTGGGTCGACATGAGGTTCAGCCCGAGAGGGTGAGCCCTAGTCCCATTTACTAACACTCAGCTCGAGAGAGTGAGTGGGGTAAGACGTAGGCTGGCCTTCATGCGGCAAATGGGTGTCCGAGAGGAACCCATTTGAAACGGGGTAAGTTGCCTGAGAGGGAACTTATTTCCATCTAAAGCATAGCCTAGTCACTATTATCTTGCAAATTTCCTATCGAATGCATGTGCCCAACGATTTGTATCAATATATATTGCGGTCACACCCCAAGAACTTTTCCCCATACTTGAATTTTCTTGTTTATTTTTGTTGGTTTAGCTATACTTGTGACAAACCCCCATTGATATTTGACACTTTGGTGTCACCCACTTCAATTTACTTTGTTTTTATTCGATAATATTTCAAACTATTGCTGACTAGAACGAAATTCTAGACTAACTACTATTTTCACTACCATTCCCTTGGGACACGACCCCAACCCTTGGTTAGGTTACTATATTATCGACGATCGTATACACTCATACCGTAGGATAGTGTCGTTGGTCACGATAAGCATCACTAGGCAACCAATCCTCGACCCCTAAAAGTCTAAGTCGCCTTCACGACCCCTCTCACGGCCAGCGCAGGTCTTCACGAGCCGTCTAGTGATTCGTGGGGAGGGTTCTTGTTTGGGCAGTATTGGGGAAGCTACTGCCTCACCATCCCAATTGGCACCACGACCCATGGTGACCACCACGAGCAGTCTAGGATCTCGTGGGATGTGAGAAACCTTTGGTTTTCTACTGCCTAAGGTCTACGGGCACCACCATGACTCGTGGGGACCTTCATGACGGGTGCCAAGGTTAAATCTTTGGTTTGAAACCTCTTCATTGGACCCTTGCTTAGGCTACTAGTTTCTGAGGTGTTACATTATCTCCCCCTTGGGAATATTCGTCCTTGAATGTAATTCTAGGCACCTCTTAAAGGAAACGATTCTAGACTAATCGCCCCATCATGCATTCAACTCATCTAAATGTACACAACCAAGGAGGAAACATCAACTCCAAGCTAAACATACTCAATGCATCCTAAGGGAGGCAGAAACTACATCTAACAACTCGATATGCATGAAATTTCAAGATCTCTCATGTTCAAGGATGAACTATCATCTCCAAGCTAAAGGCATGCTCAACACAAACTCATGGAGCCTATATGCAATGTCTACTCAAAATCATACATCCAAGGAGAAATCTCTCAACTCCAAGTTAAGACATGTTCATCAATTCATCTCATGAAGTCTATAGGCAACTCATACTCAATGCACGACAACATGAGGAAAATCAATCACATAAACTCATTTTCTTTCAAAACACAAGTTTTTCATGAACATGCATAATCATAAAGAAATCATGGGAACGTCTAAAACACACATGACTTCATACAAAGAACAAACCATGAAGAACTCATTATCTCAAGCTAGAGGAGGAGTAGAAGGAAAATTATGAGGATATCGGGACATCATATCGGCCTCCCAAATAGCACCCTCAACTACTTGATTCCTCCACACCACTTTCACGAAACAACTTCCTTGTTCCTCAATTTCTTAACTTTTCGGTCTAAGATCTCAACCGATACTTCTTCATAATAGAGGTTCTCATTAAATCCCAACCCTTTTAAGGGAACTATAGATGTTGGACCTCTAACACACTTCTTTAACATAGAGACATGGAAAAATGGATGCACCGATGCCAAATCATTAGGCAAATCTAGCTTATAAGCAACCTTACCAGCACGTCTCAAGAACTAATATGGGCCTACAAAATGGGGACTAAGCTTCCCTTGCTTACCAAACCTCATTAGTCCCTTCATGGGTGAGAATTTCAAGTAAACCCAAATCATGAACATTAGGAACACACAACGACCTTGCCATCTAAGCACACCATCTCCCCATTGGGAGAAAGCCTAAACAGACTTTTTAAGTACCGCTTCTTTCACTTTACTAAGGTTGTACCAAGGCATTACTAAGTTTTCACATCCGTCACACTAGATGATTCTAAACCACGGTGAACTATAACACCCTTAGAGGAGTCTACTAACTGAACATCTCAAGGTATTATCTAAACGCCATATTCATCACATCCATACATGCCGCCGGGGAATTAGTCAAACCGACGACATCACCACAAACTCATAATGACCATATTGGGTTCTAAAAGCTTCTATCGGGAAACCATTATCCTTCACCCTTAATTGGTGGTAACCCGACCTAAGGTCAACCTTAGAAAAGTAACTAGCTTCTTAGAGATGGTCAACACTAAAGTTTATTTCCCTCACCCTAACTAGGTGATAAAGGAAACCCTGAGAAATCCTTCTTCTAGCTTTCATATAAGACACATACTGACCTCTAGGCATAAAATTTCCCCCTTCCACTCTAGGATAGGCTCACTTGGGAACTGAAACTTGACTACACGAGTTCTACAATCAATAGAAATAGAATAAGAGTGCAGCTAATTTATACCGAGGATAACATCATGACCTAGCATATCAAGTCTATCAAGTCACATAGCCATAATTGGCGTTACAAAAGACAAGGTAGCACCGGGATCTAATAAAGCATAAACAATCAAGTTGGAAAATTCTAACAAACCGGTAGCCAAATCTGGAGGACACTCTTGTTCACCTCTAGCCTGAAGAGCATAGAACCTATTCTGCCTTGGAGCATTCACACATGTACCACTAAGAGGAGCTTGCTTACCCTCTCTTCTCTTGGCCTTAATCATTGGACAATCCCTTATTTTGTGACCACTTTCACCACAACTGACGCAACCCTCTATGCTGGCTAAACACTTACCCTCGTGCCTCTTTCCACACATAGAACAAAGTAGGCAATAGGGATCCACTACTAATCCCTTGCGATTTAGGTTTAGACACCCTATCTTCATTATACCTAGGAGCGTTGGAGGAACCTTGTTCGAAAAAACCTTGTCTATACCTAGGACGACCATGTTCGTTGGACCTTGCATGAGAGAAATTACCATCATCGATTCTAGACCTCTTTTTCTCCCTAGATCTCCCTTTAATTTTCTCCTCTTTAATCTGTTGGGCATGAACCATAAGACGAGAAATATCCATGTCATGGACAAGCATAGCCGTATGACATTCTTTCACCACTAAATCAGACACACCCAACACAAACTTACTAATTCTTGACCTAGGGTCGGCTACTATAGATGGAGCATATTTTGATAACTGAGTGAACCTCAAATCATATTCCTTAACACTCATATTAACTTGCCAAAGATTAATGAACTCAAGTACCATAGCCTCTATAATCTCTAGAGGGAAGAACCTATCAAGAAAAGCATTTTTAAACCTTTCCCACTCTATGGGACCTGCTTCTACTGACCTTGCCTCTTTCCATTGATTGAACTAAATCTGAGCAACCCCCTTAAGTTGATAAGCGGCCAATTTCGCTTTTTGCACCGGAGTCACTCCCACAATGTCCAACACCTTATAGACCTCATCTATGAACTCTTGAGGATCTTCGTCAACCTTAGAACCATAAAATTCTAGAGGATTTATCCTTTTAAAGTCCCTTACTCTTGAAGCCATTGTACCCATATTTGGGTTCACGAGAACTACAACCTTCTTATTGGCTTGGGCCATCATGGCTTGAGCCAACACTTGAAAAGCATACCTAAACTCCGCATTAGTGACATTCTCAGTCGTAGGGTCGACCAGAGCTTGTGGAGCTCGAGGAGGAGCTTCTTGATCCATATTGTCTTCCTCTATCCTTCTAGAATTAGCCCTTGTAGTAGTCAAATCCTGAAGACCATCGGGTAAGGATTAGGAGAAAGACCATATAGAGTTAAAATCTATCGCACGACTTTAGAGTGAAGAAGAAGTGAAGTTTCCTAAGCATCTAGTAGCCTCTCATTCATAAATGTGGAGCGCTTCACACTTATGAACAAGACTCTACTTGACGTGGTTTTGAGATATCGTAGAACCATTCTAAACCTTGTGCTCTGATACCAAGTTTGTCACGACCCAGGGGTACACCCTAGATGTAACATGGCATAAAACACCCCGAGTGGCCTCATACAAGCCACTTAGCTTTCATAACATAAGATAATAGAATTTAGCGAAAATTTAAAACATTTTCAGCATAATCAAAGTCTTTATTAAATGAATCAAAAGTCAATACACTTTTGTCTCAAACCATCTAAAACATGAATATCATTGGGACATAGCCCATACAATAGTTCAAAACATAAAATGAAACGACATAAGGAAATGGTGGTCAAATCCTCGAATGCTATGAGGACTCACCAATCTTCAAATCTCGCTCTACTATGATCCTAGCTACGGAGAGGAGAGTCGATATCGCCTAACCCTACATTTGGATAAGAAATATATGCAAGAGTATGCGTTAGTACAAACATGTACTAAATATGATAGCTTGCATAAATTATCAACATAAGCATAAGAGATAACAACATAAGTCATAAGCATAATCAATGCACATAAATCATCATAATATAAGAGGAATACTTCTTCTTGAAGTAACCTCACTTATCCTTAATCAAAACTTGGGTCATACATCTCTAGTCATACATATCAAGGAAGGCCACTCAAGCAACAATCCAAGCTATTTCTACTATCCATGGAAGAGTACTACTTTACTAATCAAAGCTAAGTCATTATCCATGAATGATTACTATTTACCAATTCAATGTTACCAAGGAAAAATACCTCAGTATGCTAGACCAAGCTATCATGGAAAACACCTTATCATGCAAGTCAAAATTATCCATGGAAGGGTACTATTGCTCAATCTAAGCTACCATGAACTGGTATGACCTTACCAAGTCAAGCTACCATGCAAAACATCTTATCATGCTAATTCAAGCTACATAAGAAAGGGTACTATTTCTCAATCCAAGCTACCATGAAATGGTATGGCCTTACCAAGTCAAGCTACCATGCAAAGCTCCTTATCATGCTTAGTTCAAGCTAACCATTGGAAAGGTACCATTGTTCAATCCAAGCTATCCATGAGTTCTAATAACCCAAGCTATCATGAAATGGTCTTGTCTTACCAAGTCAAGCTATCATGAACGAATCTCATAATACCACTTCAAGCTACCATGGATAAAGCATCTCATTATGATACCCCAAGCTAAGTCTTATCTATGATAGTTCATAAATGCTTTGATTCATTTTAGGTGAGAAAGCCTTTCAACCTAGAATCATTCTATGTGAGGAAACCTTTCACATTCATACATTCATAGAGTAGTTCATGTGGGTACATCGTTCCACAACAATTCTATCTAATAAACAACATTCATAGTATAAGCTTTACTCTCAAAGCCCTACTAATCATAGTTCATCATATAAGCTTTACTCTCAAAGCCCTAATAATCATTATTCATGTCTATATGCTTCACTCTCAAGCAATCTATAATGTACCATATCAATCCTATATGAATACATCTAAATCCTCAATTTCCCCTTTCATGGAGTAAAACCCATCTATATCAAATTTATCTTAGACTCATGGTTTATGCATGGGTACACGTAAATTAATACTAAAATCATTGAATCTACTCAATTCAAGAATAAATAGTCATAATCCACTCAATTGGATAAACATACATCAATACCCACAACATTAGAAGAAACCCTAACTCAATTTAGGAATTTCTACTTCTCAATTAAGGAATCTAAAGGGGCTCCATGTATGAAAGGATTCCATGGATGAAGAAGCCATCATACCTTGATAACAAAGCCCACAAATGCTTCAGGATTGGAAACTTGACCTTGATCCTAGCTTGAACTCTTTCTTCTTCTTCAAGTTCTAGAGAGAAATATTTGAGAGAAGAACTTGGGATTTCTTTTGGGGTTTTTGAAAGAATGACTTGAATGGGTGAGTTTAAGGGTTAAAATCACTTATATAGGTGTACTAGGCTTGGGTAAAATGACTTATCTTTAATCTAATTAAAACCGGAAAGACCCATTTAACCCTCAGACCCATTTAACCCTCCACTAAACAGTGGACTGCCTACCTTCACGTGGGGCTCCCCGAGACATGGTCCCTACCACGAGCCGTGGTCCTTACCACGAGTCATGGTCCCCATTGTGGTCTTGGACCAGTGGTTAAGCAGCTACTCCTCGACCGTTAAAAGTCTAAGGCACCTTCACGACCCCTCTCATGGCCCATTAAGGCCTTCACGAGCCGTCTAGTGGCTCATGGGGAGGGTCCTTGTTTGGTCAGCTTGGGGAAGCTACTGCCTCACCACCACGAGTGGCACCATGATCCGGGGTAACCACTACGAGCCATCTAGGCTCTCGTGGGAGGTGATCAACCTTTGATTGTCTGCTGCCTAAGGTCTACGAGCACCATCATGAGTTGTAGTTCTTCACGACTCGTGGGGACCTCCATGAAGGGTGCTAAGGCTAAATCTTTGGTTTGCAACCTCTTTCTTGGACCCTTGCTTAGGCTACAAATTTTTGAGGTGTTACATCCTGGCTAGCGTTGCTTCCGTTGACACTCATTTCGTCACTTGTTCAAAGCCAACCAACAACAAACAACAGTAAATTGATTCAATTACAACACAATAAGAGCACAACCAAACTTTACTAAAAAAATTATAAACACCACTCCTCAACAACGGCACCATTATTGATAACGCTTAACTACACTTCATCTAATTCTAAGTGTAGGTGGTCGCAATCAAGTATAAACGCAACTAAGAGTTGGGGTCGATCCCATAGGGAGTGATACAGAATGGAATTCAATTACGAAGTAAAAAGTGTGTTCTAGTCATTTGTAGAAGTAAACATTATCCAAACAAGTTAAAGTAAATTGAAGGGGTTGACAACTAGTGTCAAATGGGGGTTTATAGTAACAATTAACAACTACAAAAATAGGGGAGTAATCAAGTAGAGAAGGATTCTCATGTATGTTATCAATAAAATACTAATTTTGCTATATGAGTGATTATAATTTACTAAATGACGTTGAATCTTAGCGGGTAGGCTAGGATTTAGATGTAATAGCCATCTCTCAATCAACTATCACGATTCAGGAAAGTTCTCTCGAACCTCGACAAGCTTAATAATAAAAACAACCCAAAACCTCAATTAATCTATTCTCTCAAGATGGATTGGTAGGATCGAATTTAGATTAACTCTCTCGAGCTGAATCAATGATAACCCAATCACTACAATCATCAATCGATAGTCTTAATTCTAAAACCTCTTTCTCAAGCAAGCCTAGAATGTTAAGTAAGAATTGCATTTGCAACTACAATTCATGGATTAAAACACAACTATCAATCAAACCCACTTCAAATCAACATTTTAATCAATAAATAATAACACCCATAAGATAATTAGAATATTTAATTACATGATCACACCCCCAAGAATGGGAGTTTCAGCCACACATTATAAAATGCAAGAAAATACTACCAACTATATTCTCCATCAGCTGGGTAACAAAATTCAAGTCTTCACAATGCTTGGAATCAACTTAAAATAAAAACCCAATTCAAAGTTCTACTCAAAAACTACTAAGAACCGTGTTTGGATCAAAACCACAAAGTTAGAATGTGTCTCAACTTTTGGAACTGGAAGAACTTCCCAAAAACTCTTTTAAAAACCACATTTATACTCTTCCAAATTTTCAGCCTTTGGACCAGTCGGCAGAATTAGTTGAGCATCGCCGACCAGGTCGACGATTCGCCAAGTGTCTCTCTTCATCACCTTTCAGACTTGCCTCTTCACCATTCAACTTCTGAAATTTTAGGCGATCAGGGTCCTTGTCGTCGAACCATTCGGCAAACCGTCGAAATGCCATTTCCATCACCAAGTTGGATTTTCCTTAAGGATGGCACCTTGTAACTTTTGGCGAGCTGGAGTTCCACTCGACGAGTCACCGAGTGGTCTTGGCAATATTCAGCTTTTCTTGTCTTTAACCTTTACAACTTTTCTGCTTCTTTTTGCTCGGTAATGTCCTTAACTTGCTCTTTTGCCTTCATTGCTGCAAATCAACACTTTACCATCATTTTAGAGCAGAAATTAGGCATTGAGGACAATAAAACTATCAAGATAAATTATAAATGAGTCGAAATCCCCGACTCATCAATATGTCAACATGAACTCCATATAAGTAGTGGCTCCATATCTTTAAGGCAAACACAACTGTTGCTAGCTCTAGATCATGGGTTGGATAATTTTTTTCATATGTGTGTAACTACCTTGAGGCATAAGCTATTATTTTACCATGTTGCATCAATACACATCCTAAGCCCACTCCCGAAGCATCACAATACACTACATATCCTTTCGTTCCTTCTAGAAGTACCAATATAAGTGTAGAAGTCAACTTATTTTTCAGATGTTGGAAGCTTCTTTCACATGTATCACTCTATTGAAACTTGGTTGCCTTATGTGTTAGCTTTGTTAAAGGTGTAGAAATGGAAGAAAATCCTTCAACAAACCTCCTATAATAACCTGCCAATCGAAGAAAACTACGAACCTCTGTAGGCGTTGTAGGTCTTAGCCAGTTCTTCACCACTTCTATCTTCTGGTTATCAACCATTATTCCTTCATCAGATACAATATGACCTAACAATGCCACATATTTTAACCAGAACTGACATTTAGAGAACTTTGCATACAACTTACGATCATGAAGAATTTGTAAAACCTATCGCAAGTGATTAGCATGGTCCTCTTCCTATCTTAAATACACCAAAATGTCATCTATGAATACTATCACAAACACATCTAGAAATGGCTTGAACACCCTATCCATCAAATCCATAAAAGTTGCTGGTGCATTTGTTAACCCGAATGACATGACTAAAAATTCAAAATGACCATACCATGTTCGGAAAGCTATCTTGGTTATGTCTTGATATTTGATCCTCACTTGGTGATATCCCGACCTCAAGTTGATCTTTGAAAAACACTTAGTACCTTGTAACTAATCAAATATATCAACACTTCTAGGGAGGGGATATTTGTTCTTAATCATTGCCTTATTCAACTACCGGTAGTCAATACACATTCTTAACGTGCCATCTTTGTTGCGTACAAATAAAACAAGTGCTCCCCATGGGGACATACTAGGACTTATGAATCTCTTTTCTAACAAGTCTTTTAATTGCTCCTTCAACTCCCATAATTCAGCCGGGGCCATTCTATATGGAGGGATGGAGATAGGTTGAGTATCTGGAATCACATCAATATTGAACTCTACTTCTCGTTATGGAGGCAAACCTGGAAGATCTTCAGGAAATTCATTCACTACTGGAATGGATTGAAGAGTTAGTGGCTTCACAACTATATTTTTCACTCTCACTAGATGACATATGTATCCTTTGGACATCATCTTCTTTTCCTTAAGATAAGAAATAAACTTACCTCTTGGTGCCCCAATATTACCTTTCCATTCGAGGACTGCCTCTTTTGGAAAATGGAAATGTACCATCTTAGTTTGGTAATCTACCGTGGCATAACAAGAATCTAACCAATCCATACCCCTTATAACATCAAAATCTACCATTTCTAGATCAACAAGGCCAGCCAATGTATCACAATCACAAACAAGTATAATACAATTATGATAAACCCTTCTAGCTATAATAGACTCACCAATTGGTTTAGACACTTCAAATGGCTTCACTAATAATTTTTGTGTATTTTGAACTTCCCAACAATCAATGGAGTAACATATGATAATGTAGACCCCGGATCAATTAATTCATATACAATATGTGAAAAGATGGACAATGTACCTGTAACCACATCCGACGAAGATTCTAAATTTTGTCGATCCCTTAGAGCATATGTGCGATTCTGAATTCCACTAGAATTAGCTGCTCCCCTAGCTCCTCTACCACGACAAGTAGGCATCTGTCCCCTACATAAAGAAGGTACTGATGATGACGATGGAGCAACTGATCTAGTAGGTTGTTCCACACCACCCATGCCCTTATGAGGGTAATTTCTCATCATATGACACGGTGTACCATACCAAAAACAAGCATTTGTCCTAACCCGACATGCACCTAAATGATTTCTTCCACATTGTTTACAAGTCATCGATGAGGTCTTCATTGGCTCATACTTCCCTGCTCTTGGTGCCCCGCTGTTCATGAACCTTGGCTTTCACCTCTTTTCCCAAAGTGATTGCCCTTAGACTCTTGAAACCGAGGTGGGCACTAGCTGTCGAGTTGGAAGATGATGGCCTAGGTGGTCTACTAAAGAACCAAAGACTAAACTCACCTTGGGATGGCATAAACTTCCCCGTGGATTTGTCTCTCTTGGACTACCCTCTTTCCGACTCTTAGGTCCTTCTTCTTTGTCTTTGATCCTCAAACTTTTGTGCAAAAGCTTACATTCTTGCTATATCCATGTCTTTATTCAATGAAGCAATGGTACAATATCTAACCAGATACGAATCCAATCTATCCATGTATCGATGAACTCTATCCTCCATAGTAGCTACAACATTAAGAGTGTACCTGGACAAGGAATTAAATTAGAGACTGTACTCCCTTATGCTCATATTCCCTTGGTGGAGATTTAAGAATTGATCTGCACGAGCCTCTCGAATCTCTAATGGTAGATAATGGTCAAAGAACGCCTTTTTGAACTCTTTCCAAATAATTGAAGGTGCACCTGTACCCCTAGATTGTTTCCAAGCTTCGTACCACAAAATGGCCCACCCCTTTAATCTATATACTGCTAGCTCAACTACTTCTTTATCCGATACATGCATAACATCCAAAGTCCACTGGATTTGATCGATAAAGTCTTGCGGGTCTTCATTAGGATCTGACCCGATTAATGATGGAGGGTCCAAATTAAGAAAATCATGTATCCGCACACTAGCAGCCTTGTGTGCAACTCTAGTACCTACAATTGGACCCTTTTTCCCTTGGCCA
Organism: Solanum lignicaule; assembly: GCA_029582545.1. Taxonomy (NCBI): domain Eukaryota; kingdom Viridiplantae; phylum Streptophyta; class Magnoliopsida; order Solanales; family Solanaceae; genus Solanum; species Solanum lignicaule. The sequence goes on from JAJOOF010003786.1 coordinate 17,701, forward strand.
GCAACTATACGAGTCAATAATTAGACCACATTCTTTAAATCTTGCTATGTAGCATTAACATGGGGTTCTCGAGGTGCTGCTTCCCTCCTTAGATCTTCTGAAGATGGAGGCATCAGAGAAGTCTGTGATAGAGACTCATCGTGAGCCTTACTTTGTTCACCACGCCTAGGTAGTGATTGGTTGGTCCCTTCTTCAGCAGCCACATCTATTTGCTTACCTGTACTTTTACTCCTCATAATCGACATCTTTGCTATAATAAAGCAATTCAAAAGTTAGATATGATTCATCACAATATTGGTTCTATTGCACAATCTAAGAGATGAAAGAAACGAGACAACTCCTAAATGTACCGTAGCTTCCTACCTATAGATGTGGTGCACAACACATCCATAAGCAAGACTCTACATAGACACGACTTTGTAGACTCCTTAGGATTATATGCTCTAATACTACCTTTGTCATGCCTCTATTCCCATTAAGACGGACTAATACCTGATGCCCTAAAGGCCCGAGAGAACCAACATATAACATGTGCTTACTATGCATATAACTATGACAATTACAAAGTTCTAACAAGTTCATATAGGATGCATCAATACGAACCAACACAAGTAGACCCAAAACTTATATATAAAACTTGACCGTTGAGGCCAAAAGTTGTTAAGAGACAAGACACAACTGAACTATATACATTAGTCTACAAAGACTCTAAAAGATAGAAAACCTTAGTTTATAGCGGGACAAGGTCCCACCTTACCCTTAACTACCATACATCAATAAAATAGGTGCCAAAGACTCGATAAGCCCCAAATCAACCTGGAGCCTCACCAATAGCAGCTGGGTACATGTGCTCTTACTAAAGAGGTCTAATAGCTAGAGTAGATAAACGTGCAACATGAAATGCAGCGTCCCCTATGAGGGACGTTAGTACGAAAAAAATGTACTGAATATGTAAGGAAATAACATATGTAAAACAAGGTCTCAAATGAAATCAAGTATCAATTTATAAGAGCATAGATCAGAACATAAGACCACCTTTGTTTACTCTTGTGCGGTCATGTATGTTACATTTTTTTCTTTACTTTTTTGTACTTTAAAATCTTTGTAAGACATGTGATACAAATGACCAGCTTATCAGTGGTAGAAGAGGGTGACCCATGCTAGGCATTTTAACCCCTGGGATACTGTCCTCATAATTACACAGATTGGGATCAGCACATGCTAGGCGTTCGCCCCTTAGCTGCCACCCTTCTATACAAATTGGGATCGACCCATGCTAGGCATTTGCCCCTGGGCTGCCACCCATAGTTATACAAATTGCTTCACTTAGTTTCTTTAATCCTTGAGATTGTTGTTTTGGTGGTCATAATCATTTTTGAGATTTGGAACTATGGACCAGTAGTAGAAGACATGAAAATAATAACTTCAAGGTAGTAACAATGACATAAGGAGCTATGTAACTTCAATGCATTACTTATGAAATTCAATGACACAATTGACTTCAATTGTCTAAGAGGAGAATTCACCAAGCTTCCTGTTGCGAATGCCATTTCTATACTAGCACATAGGAGGATAATTATATAAATGTAGAGTAATGAACATATAAAGAAGTAATTCGACACACTAGGAAGAGGGGAAACATTTTGTTAGCTATTTGGAGATCGTACGCTGCCACTATGTTTTCTTTACTAGGGATAAACTTTAGGAAATTCACTTTGTTGATCTTAATTGCAATTACAAGATTTCATGCCAAGGAATATGGAATCAAACAGGCTTACATACCTTATTCTCTGACCAATACAATTATCACGATTCAAACTCCCCTTTTAGGTGTTAATCTACAATATAAGTCATGACAAACTAAAATTAGCAGTTATCACACTATTGGCCTCGTAAAATAGTAGCTAACTTTGACGGACAATGAGCCCATACATCTTTTAAACAAATGTATATCACCACACCCTCCTTCTCTTTCCAATACATACCTTATATATCCTTTACCAAGATTACCCAAGCTGCCCTAACAACAATACACATAAAACAGCCCCAAATATTCTTTATCATACAACTAATTATTGAATTCACCACCCCTTGAGTTCTTAATGACAGCACACCCATAATTCCTCACTCAAACTCATACATAAGGAGGAAAAAAAATGGAGCAGTCACCTTACCTGAATTTCTACAACTTCTCCTTATAACTTGAACTCTTTTAAAACTCCAACTTCCCTTCACACTTAAAACCAAAGAAGAAGATAAAATTTTCTTAATAACCAAGAAAAAAAATGAGCA
>JAJOOF010003787.1:0-40885 GCA_029582545.1 Solanum lignicaule
TAGGCAATTTGCGGACTTTTCATAACAATGGCCTATGATCACTTCCTAACCTCTAGATTGAATTGTCTTAGCAGGACTAACCGGGCAAGTTCTAGTTTTATGTTTCACAAAAACTGTTTGAACACTCAACGATTCTCACGCACTCTTGGAACATAGTTTCATTATTAGATTACCCAGTTCAAGTTTTAGCTTAAGTCATGCGATCAAGTTGGTTCATGATTATGTCATACTCCGAGCTGACACATTCAACTTATCGTAGTCTACAAATTCTAGCACACATGACATGTATCATTCTTCATAAGCCATTATGCTTATTTCTTTTTCATGCTTATACACATATGATCCTAACACATGCCGGTTCAACAGAAATTAAACAGTCTCTTGGGGAAAATGAACACAGGCAAGAAAACCCCAAGAGAGGATTTATGAGTTGGGTTATGCAGACTTCACCCTATCACTCACAATCCATTTGCCCCACCCCCAACAAAAATAGATGCGATTGTCCCCAATGCATACAAAAACATTAAAAGAAAATGGATTGGGTAAAGCAAACCTGTGGCGCAAAGCGCCGGCAAATCATCAATAAGCTTGGGGGTCCGGTTTCTCGGAGCCCGCTGGAACAATAGTGGGGGCACCCTCAATAGTGCCCACATCTGCAATCATATTACCCGTAGTAGTGCTCTCTATTAAACTTTCCGCACCATCAGTGGTGCTCATAACATCCCTTAATGCAGGTTAGACCTCTACAACTGGGGCAGAACTCGATGCCCCTGTAACTCTCTCACGCACCCTCTGCCGGCGCAACTCTTTGTCTACAATCAAAGCCCTCCTAGCCTCCTTCTCATGCCTATGCTGTCTCTTTTGAGCTTTCTCCTCCTCGGTGCGATAAGAACGGTGCCGCTTGCCTTTGGCATGTGTAGGCGCAAGCCCCTCCTCGGCGGTCCCATTGAATAAAGGATCCAGCACTGTATCATCAGCCGGTGCAGTAGGTGCAACCTGAGGCTCACCTGAAGGTGCGACAAGAATGGCATCAACGTCAGTCCGGAGGCTGGCTCCAAAGCAGATAGATCTATGGCAGGGGCTGATTGCTCGAGGACGCGCAACTCAAATACATCAAGACGCTTATTAACAGCCTGAACCTTCCGGTCCATCATCCCCTCCATCATGCGCTCCATTCTAATCTCAGACTCGGCTATCGAATTTTGCATCCACGGCTGGATGTGATGCAGCAGTGGGACCATATGAGCCTCTAACTTTTGTACTCTGGCCAATGGGACAACAGTAGCTCCTAACTGTGGTGTGGACCGGGAAGAGCTAGGAGCCATACTAGCTACCTGAGATGAGGAGCCCGGGACAGTATCGGTGTGATCTGGGATACTGAGGTCACCGCCCTGTGCCTGCCCCACTGTGTGTGCAAGATCGGCACCTAAGGGACGTACCTCAACGTGAGGCTCTATGAGAGCTGCCACATTTGCCTCATCTCGAATAAGGTCAATGTCAAATGACCCTGTAGGGTGGACTAACTTATCACAATGCCAGATCGGCATTCCAGAGTCCCTACACAGATGAAAAATTAGACATGGGAAGGGGTAAGTAGTGGAAGTCCTGAATGCCCTCTCGTGAACTTCTGCCAGCAGCATTCGGGCAAAGTCAATTTCCACTCCTGCTACCAATGCTGCAACCATGACCGCTCTGTCCCAAGTGACTTGATTGTCAACTTTTGTAGGCGACACTCTGTTACGTACCAGCAGCCAGAAGAACTTGGCCACAAAATTTAATGTGGCCTTTCGGATGCCCAACCGTGGAGCAGCGACCCATTCCGCACGCTCGCCATCTGCAGCAATATACCTGGCCACCCATAGTAGAACAGCCTCTCGCTACTCAGCGTTCCTCTGGAAAGCGCCATTCCTCACAATGTCCCATCTGTAATCAAACTCTGCGGTGTTGACAGACCAAGAGTGACCCGTGGTAGGACCATAGAGAAAAGGTCTGATAGTGGCAGGTGATATATCCACCGGACAACCTTGAACCAACGTGGAAGTGAGAGGATCTTGAGCTAGGGGCTTTGACCGCTTGGAAATTGAACCGCGGAGAGTGGCAGCATAGGAAACTTATGAAGGTTGAACAGCCGGTGAATGTTCGGAACAGCGTGCAAGCTCCCCGTGAGGACTCTGTGCTCCTCTATAATTAGTCGGGCCATCTTCTATTTGTCGTTTACCATCTTGGCATCCCGATAAATTTGCCATTGGCCTTCTACACACCACCTATTTAGCTCGCCGGCTACTGGAGTGGGGTCATCATTCCATGGTGTAGGTATGGGCTCCGAGCTAGTTGCCTCATCAGACGAGGCTGCTTGGTCATTTTCACCAGATCCTGTGGCTGATTTAGCACTGGACCCTACAACATGGGAAGACTCGGATCCTGAAGGATCGGTAGACTCGGAGCCTGAAGTATGGGCAGACTCGGATCCGGACATAGACCCCTCTTCTGAACTGGAAGCAACCCCAGTTGGTGATCCGATCAGTGTGTGCTCCTCATCAGACTGGCAAACAGTGACTACGTTGGGAAACACCTTCTGGGGGTGCCTCTGGTGACACGGGGTGCAGTGGGAGAAGTCCGTGTGTTGGGAGGAACGTATGCTGGATCAATTTCTGTGTCCGTGTCCTCATCGATTAACCTGAAGCTAGGAGCAACATATTTTGACTTGCCCTGTTTTGAGTAGGTTATTAGCTTCTTGGGTGCCATCGTACCTGTGGACGTAATATTAGTGCCAAAACTAACCATACACAAAAAAAAAAAACTTTTAGAATTGTTAACGACCCTCAACTAAGTCCAAAGAAGATTTCAGACAGATGCTACAGTGGTCATCCACGGAGGAGACCTACGGTCTGTAGACTGATCTACGGTCCGTGGATATCTTCCGTGGATCAGGGGGCCATCAATATAGGTCGCAGATGGAAACCACGGATGTGCAGAACGGTCCATAGATGGATCTACGGACCGTAGTCCACATCCGTGGTTTCACACTTGGTGAAATTTTTCATGTGCATCCATTCACGAACCTCATCTACGGTCCGTAGATGGATCTACGTTCCGTAGATGGGGTATGGTGGATGCCATTTGTACTAGGTATCAGCCAATTTTTTTATTTAGGATCATACATTTTTGGCCTTATTTTTCAACATTAACGAAAACTCATCATGCATTTCAACATTCAATTACACTAGTTCTTCATTCTTAGGGTTCCGTATGATCATTTTACCAAACAGTTTAGACAATTTTTGGAACCCTAAGTCGAAACTTACACTTAGACTTATAATCACATACAATAATGCTACACAATCACTATCTATCGTTCCAAGGGCAGTGTAATTTTCAAGTTTATCATGCAATTTCATCTAACAATTACCCAAGGTTAAGACCCGATTCCCGACTTTCTATATTCAATCTATGAATCGAAATTAAAAGTGAGGGGAAAGTCTATTACCTTACAAGCAACGAGGAGTGGGGTGATTGTGTGACGACATTAAGCTTAGCAAGACTAAGGAGTCACCTCTTCGTTACTAACCAAACACCGGACCCTTTTTGTGGACTATGGAATGAGTTGTATTTGAAATGAAAGGGAAGTTAGGGAAGTATGGAAGGGATGATATTATGGGGGAGTTATGGAGTGATTTAGGGAGGTTATGGGATGGTTGAAACGGTTTTGGGAGTAATAGAGGGAAGAGGAATGGTTTAAAACAAATGGGGGTTTTTAAATATGGGGTCCGGGTCGGGTCAGACAGCCTGAGGGTTTGGACTCACGAGACCCCATCTACTGTCCGTGAGTCTATCTACGGTCCGTAGATCAGGACCGTAGATCACTCTTAGACTTGGAAAAATTTAGAAGCTTACCTAGGGTCTACGGACACCATCCACGGTCTGTGAATTAAACGACGGACCGTCGATGAGGTCCATAAACCTCTGCACCAGACCATTTTTTGCAGATTTTCCGTGCTGTACCTGGACATGTAGCAACCAATAGGCTATTCATTTTACATTTTCTGGACACTTTTTAGACACGGACCCTATTCTAATTCTAGCCAACACTAGTACAAAACCAAAACAACTATCAAATTTGATACAGGGAAGAAATCAAACAAAGAAAACTACTAGAGAAAAACTATATCCTATCGTTGGCTAGATTGTACATCTTGGGTTGCCTCCCAAGCAGCGCTTGATTTAACGTCGCGGCACGACACAGGCCTCTTGATTACTCAGACTTCATCAAGATGATAGGCCTCAATCCTTCTTGCACAGTTTCAGCATTTCCCAGATAGATCTTGATCCTTTGCCCATTTACCATGAACCTTGTTCCATCCCTATTTTCAAGCTCAACCGCTCCATGAGGGAGCACTTTTGTGAGCAAAAATGACCCGGTCCATTTGGACTTGAGTTTGCCTGGAAACAGGCGCAACCTAGAGTTGAATAGCAACACAAGATCACCAACCACAAATTCTCGCTTTTCAATTCTTTGATCATGATACCTCTTCATCTTCTCTTTGTACAAGGCTGAACTTTCATAAGCTAATTTCTTCATTAATCATGGCCGGAGCATCAACCGGAACTTGGTTGCCTTGAGGAACTTGGTCACCTTGAGGACCTTGGGGATCTTGGGGAGGAACTCCCTCATTCACATTCTCCTCTTCCACTCTTTCTTGTATTCATATCCTATAAACACAAGAGAAGGATTAGGAAAAGGAGACTCATAGAGCTAAACTCTAAGGCACGACTTTAATAATAATGAAAGAAGTGTAACTTCCTAACGTCCTATAGCCTCTCCCTCATCGATGTGTCGCGACACACCGATGAAAAAGACTCTACCAGACGTGGCTTGTGAAACATCAACCTAAAAACCATTCCCAAAACCTTGTGCTCTCATACCATGTTTGTGACGACCCGAGCCTACACCCTGGAAGCGACACGGCGTATAAGACTCTGAAAAGCATCATACAAGTCTCATAGCATTCATAAAATTCGATATAAGGAAAATGGTGCGGAATTAAACTTTTCTTTTAAAAATCCAACAATCGAAAACATTAAATCAAGCGGAAGTCTATTGTCTCACATGGCCATCTAAAACAACATCTTGAAAACTTAAGTAGGGACATGTCCCTTTACAATTGAAAAACTTAACAAATTCTATTACATGAAAGAAAGGAAACAACTAAACACTTGTCCTCGATCTATGAGGACATACCACTTAGTCTTGGAGAATCTCAAATTCATGCTTCAATTAGAGAGAATCACTCAATTGCCGGAACCTACACTTGTAGTAAGCATAGAAGAATATGGGTTAGCACAATTAAGTACTAAGTATGATAGCCATGCAAAAACATGCTTAAAATGGACATTTTATTTGAAAGTCACGATATATGCCATTTTGAGAAAAGCTTCATGAACATAAGCATAAGAGGCATAATACAAGACATAATCAACATACAAGTCATTTCACCACATTAGAACATAATCAACATATAAGACATTTCAGTACCTTAAGCTTTCGTCTCAAGTAACCCTCAAGCTATACTTTTTATATTGTATGAATAGCGTCCCATACCACTATTCACACTAAGTACCACCTCAAGGTCACCAAAAGTGAACTTACCATTCAACCTTTCATCCTTACATAATACTCACACATAAGAGACATAAACATTACATAAGTCATATCAACACATAAAGAACATCACCTAGGGCAACTCTAAGTCATACTTGTGCAATGTATAAGTAGCATCCCATACTACTACTCACACTAAGTACTCTTTGAAGCCACCATAGACAAGGCACATTCATATTCATTAAGTCATGACAAGGAAGTAACTCATAATACAATCCAAGTATAGCATGCGTCATTACATTAAATACATAAGTCAACATTCCTCATTAGCTTTATTAAGAACACCTTCATTCATTAGACATTAAGCCAACATTCTCATTAACATCATATTAAGATCACATTCATTACACTTAATATTATAAAGTAACACACCACAACCTCTCTCAAAGCCTACTTTTGCAATGCATGGATGGCATCCCATACTACCATCCACACTAAGTAGTGCATTCTTGAAAAGCCATAGTTCATTAACATCTCTGTGGGGGTAAGCCTTAATTGACATAGATCATGAGAGCTAAATAATGGAATCCCGGTGTCACCCTCACCGGAAAAGGGATTCCTACTTGCCTAAGGTAGGACCATTATTTTTAGCTTAAGTGGATCCACTAGCTAGACCTATGTGGGCACATAGTTTAAGGGATATGGAGATTGCTACTAGATACCCCACCTCAACTCACAGATGAGCATCCATCTTAAGATATTGCAACTAGGTACCCCACCTCAACTCACAGATGAGCACCCATCTCAAGCCATAACCACTATGTGCTTAGCATTATTCCCCACGGATTACTTAATATTTATTACATTAGTTTTTTATAGGATAAGAGATTGTTACTATATACCCCACCTCAACTCATGGATGAGTATTCATCCCAAACCCAACATTCATTCATTCATTCATTGGATAGCTCATAGATTCAAAGATGAGAATCGCCTTTCACCTAAGAATTCCAAATTGTGAGAAATTTCTTTCACAACATGTCATTATCATTCATTAGAGTACAATTGAGGATAGATTTTCAATCAACATATCATCATTAACATAATCATAGAACTTCATTCATTAGTCATGCATGAGTGTGTGTATGTGAGAATAACCTTTCACATATAGCCTCATCATTGATAGGTGTTAATTGAGAAGTAAGATTCAATCATAACACAATTACATTATAAACATGATCTTAAATTTTTCATTGAGATCACACACATATACTTCACATGATAATCATACATGATCCTTTATGAAATCACCCCGTAGGGCTATGAACCAACATCAACCGATAAATCTAAGATACTACAATAGATAATTAAATTGACATGATTCAATAACTAATACAATATAAACATCAACAATTCAACATACTTGCATAATCAACCAATTCCCAATCTTAATTCACCACTTAAGAATTTGGGGGAAAACATGGGTTCTAGGAAGAAATCATCTTAATTCATCTTTAGATCCACAATTCATTCTTAATTCAATGCAATAAAGCCTTTGAAAATCGTTTGGAATCGAACCCATGCCAAGATTGAAAACTAGGGTTTCGGGGAAAACATTGGAAACTTTAAATCACTTTTGAAATTGGCTCCTTGAAAGAAACTAAGTCAAGGATGAATAATAACATACCTTTAATGGAAGAATCCAATGAAAACCACTTGAAAAAATTGAAGTCTTGAACTTGGAAGCTTGAATCTTTTACCTCCAATGGAGATTTCTAGATAGAGAACTTTTGAGAAGAGAGGTTTCTAACTTTGGGGTGTTTTGAAATAATGAATTGAAAATATGTTTTAATACTTTTAATACTCTTAAAATACCATAATTAACCAATTAAAACTGTCCCCCAACTAAACTAGACTTAATAGCAATTTACCAAAACACCCCTAGCAAGGTCGAGTCTTAACAGCACACACATGTGCGAACCACGACCACACACCCACGGACTGTGGGTGGGACCACAGGACATCCTGGCCTTCCATGTTTCTTGGCTGCAACTCATATTTTGGTGGCTTGACCTACGGAGGCCATCCACGGGGCTTGGATGGACCTACAGGACGTGGACCCCTTTCGTAAGTCACCCTCCTTTTGGCAACTTTTCTCTTTTGGGGCAGCTTTGGGGTTAGGCTAAGGGTCCTCCTCAAGGACCCCTAGGGTAGTCCTTGGGGAGTCGTACCTTGACGTGATAACATTTTACACACTCAAACCTCACATCAACTCAAAGACACACTAGTTAGGCTCTAGTTTCACCTATTTGTTTTACGGGTCGTTACAAATGACTTATGTGCATTGAATATGCTTATGACTTATGTTGTTGTCTCTTATGTTTATAGATTATGTCTTATGTTAACTAATGCCTATGTTATGCTTATGTTGATGATTTATGTTATCTATCATATTTAGTACTTTTTTTACTAATGCATACTCTTGCCTACATTCTTATCAAATGTAGGGTCCGGCGATATTAACTTCCATCCTCATGGCTAGGATCTTAGTAGGCAAGCAAGTGAATATTTGGTGAGTCCTCATAGCATAGAGGATTTGATCACCTTTTCTTTATGTCTTTCTTTTATGTTTAGAACTTTTGCATGGGTTGTGTCCCAAGACTATTCAAGTATTATATGGTTTGAGACAAGTGTTAAGACTTCTGATTTTATTTATGAACTTTGATTGTATTGGAAAATGTTTTAAATTTTTGCATCATTTTCTATTAATTTATGTTATGATATGTTAAGTGGCTTGTATAGGGCCTCTCGGGGTCTTATATGTCTTGTTACATCTAGGAGGTACCCTTGGGTCTTGACAAACTTGGTATCTGAGCAAAAGGTTTAAAATGGTTCTAGGATGTCTCAAACCACGTCTAGTAGAGTCTTGTTCATAAGTGTGAAGCGTGCCACATTTATGAATGAGAGACTATTAGATGTTTAGGAAACTTCACTTTTTCACTTCTCTAAGTCGTTCCATAGAGTTTAACTCTATTAGGTCTTTCTCCTAATTTGTGCCCAATGGTTTTCAGGATATGGCTACTACAAGAGCTAATGCTAGAAGGAATGAGGAAAACAATGTGGATCAAGAAGCTCCTCCTCAAGCTCTGAATGACCCTTTTGAGGAAAATGTATCAAATAAGGAGGTTAGGTCAACTTTTCAAATGTTTGCTCAAGCCATGATGGCACAAGTCAATGGAGATGTTGTAGCCCCCATGAACCCAATTCTGGGTACAGCGGCTTCAAGAGTGAGGGATTTTATAAGGATGAACCCTACGGAGTTTTATGGGTCAAAGATGGAGGAAGATCCTCAGTAGTTTATAGATGAGGTCTATAAGGTGTTAGACATTATGGGAGTTACTACAGCGGAGAAGGCAAAATTGGCCGCTTACCAACTCAAAGGGGTTGCTCAAGTTTGGTTTAATCAATGGAAAGAGGCTAGATCGGTAGGAATGGGTCTCATAGAGTGGGAAAGGTTCAAAAGTGCTTTTCTATATAGGTTTTTCCCTCTAGAGATGAGAGAGGCTTTGGTGCTTGAGTTCATTAACCTTAGGCAAGGTAATATGAGTGTTAAGGAATATTCATTGAGGTTCACACAATTGTCCAAGTATGCTCCATCCTTAATGGTTGACTCTAGGTCGAGAATGAGTAAGTTTGTGTCTGGAGTGTCCTATTTAGTAGTGAAAGAATGTCGTACCACTATGCTCATTGGTGACATGGATATTGCCCGTCTTATGACTCATGCTCAACAAATTGCAGAGGTGAAAATAAAAGGGAGAGCTAGGGAGAAAAAGAGGTCTAGAAATAATGATGGTGATTCCTCTCCTGAAAGGTCCGATAGACATGGTCATCCTAAGAATCGACAAAGGTTTTCCGGATAAGAATACTCCAATGCTCCTAAGTATAGTAAAAATAGGGTGTCTAATGATGAGTCCTAGACTTGGACTCATTTAGGGTTGTATTTGGATAGATTTAGTGTCCTCAAATGCTTATTTTGTGCCAATAACTGATGTAAAATCCTTGATTTCGAGGTATTTGGATTGAGGAACAAAGCATGGACACTAACTTGCAAAAAGGAACAAAGTGAGCTGAAAGAAGGAAGAAAAAAGAGCCTGGTGATCGCCAAGTCTATTTGGCTAGTCGTCGAGTGGGCCATTTGACCGCCTTAAGTTCCAGTGTGCCAAGCCCTGAAGGAGAAAATCAAGTTGGCGAGAGAAGGGAGCAGTCGGCGGATCGCCGAGTGATTCCGCGATGCAGAGTTAGATTGCCCAAAGTTACAGACCTGGAGGGTGCTGAAGGCCAAAGCAAAAAGGCGATGGAATTGACCAAAGGGCGGATCGCCGAATTGATCGGCGAGCCTGACTTACTTCGCCGAATTTTCCTTTGTAGCATATTTTTGGTGACTATAAATATGTTTTTCAACATTAAGTTTAGTATCAAAGTTTTATTCTGAACAATCGTTAGAATTAATTTTGAGTTTGAACTCCAAGTATTGAGACAAGTTTTCCTTAGCTTTGAAGAATTGAAGTTTTCCATTTTTGAGAAATTGGAAGTGGGTCTTTGAGATTCTTCAATTTGGACCTTTGTAAAGACGAAATTAATCTTACCCAGTGGATGCAGACACAATTTGGTAACGATTTTTATCTTTTTATGATGTCTAGCTAAAACCCCAATTCTTGGGGTGTGATTATGTGATTATGGGCTGATTTAGTTTATGGGTATTGCTAATTGTTAGTTTAAATGATGTTTAAAAGTGATTTCAATCATTAATTGTGATTTAAATTAAAGAATTGTAGTTGCAAATGCAGTTCTGCCTTTGTGTTTTTGGCTTGCTCGAGAGAGAGGTTTTAAAACCAAGATTATTGGTTGATGGTCTGTGGGTATTGGGTTGTCATGGGTTCAGCTCAAGAGAGTGAATCCTAAACCTTCTTCCACACATTCAGCTCGAGAGAGTGAATGGACTAAGGCGTAAGCTATTCTTATATTTGGATGCTTGTCAATGTTCGAGAGAAAGTTTACCTCCTCTATAGTCTAGCCTATTCACTACTATTCAGTTATTTCCTAACAGTTGCAATTATCCATTTGTCTGCATTAGCCTATAATCAAATCACATCCCAAGAACCCGTCTCATTATTGTTATTATTGTCTTATTTGTTGTTGTTGTAGCTAATAATCTCAAACCAAAAACCCATGTAATTTGACATTCGTGTCACCCTTTAATTTGAATTATGTTTTTATTTGTAAATGTCTATTCGTTTGGTTGATTTGAACATATTTGTACTTTTCTATTGAATCTTAAACACGTACCACTCCCTATGGGATTCGACCCCAACTCATTTAGTTGGGTTATATAATGACTAGCGATTGTTGACACTTAGAATTGGATGAAGTGTCCTTGAAACATTAATCAAAATGGTGTCGCTTCCGGGGAGTGGTGTTGGTTAAGATTCTTTGGTTAAGTTGAATTTTATTTTTTTAGTCATAGTTGAATCTACTTACTTTTAGTTTTGGTTCTCATGTTGCTTGTTTAGAATAGAAGAAAGAAGCATGTCTTGTAGCAACGGTGACCAAATGGACCACTCTCATTTGAGGATGATGATTCTTAGGGATGACATCCTAAGTTTCAGGCAATTGGAGGTTGAGTCAATCCATGAGTTGTGGCTAAGATTTAAGTCACTATTGCTGCAATATCCAGCTCATGGAATCTCAGATAAAATGCTACTAGACTGCTTCTATAGAGGTCTTGGTCCAGAGAACAGAAGAGTGACTGACCAAATTTCTCCAGGTGATCTCACATGACTACCCTATGCAATATCAGCCCAACTCCTTGATCATATGGCTAAGACCAACAAGGAGACTAAGAAGGACCACCTTTTTCCACAATGTTAACTCAGCTAGATCTCGTGGCCAAACAGATTATGGAATTGGAGGTACCGTACAAAAATAAAGATCGGTACATTCCCCCTCATGAGCGTTGAAAGTCCAAAGAATACGAGGGTGGACAAATAGAAGAGATACTCTCACTTATTCTCCACAGAGTCGGAGAACACAACAAAGTGTTGAGGGAGATAAAAGAGAATGTCTAACTATTGAATTAGATTACTGCTTCCCATTCCATGTCTATTCAGCTACTGAGACCCAAATGGGCCATGTGTTGTCTCTTCTCTACCCCACTCATCAAAATTTAATGGGGAATTATGTCGTGACACGACGTTAACTAAGGCACTTCTTGGGAGGCAGCCTAAGTTTTACTACTTTCATTTGTTTTAGAAATAATCGTGTGTTGATTTTGCAGGTTGAAGTTTAGAATGTGTTTGAAAAGTGGAGATTGGCGAGCTAAATGTCCGGTCGGTGACTCACCGATCCGGTTGGCAAGCTCAACTTGGAGCGTTGTTGGACTCAAGAAATTCTAAAGTTGGAGTCTGTAAAACACGGCGAGCCCAGGAGCAAATCGGCGTGTCGCCGAACAGGTTGGTGATCGTGACTTTGTCCGCTGTTTGGACCTCCATGTTAACTGGAGGTCTTGTAAAACTTGACGAGGTAAGTGACCACTCGATGTGTCGCTGAGTGGGTCGGCGAGCAAATTAATGTCGCTGAATGGGCGAGACCCGGATGATTTTAAAGGCCAAAGGTTCAAACTTTCAAACTCTTTTAAATTTCCTCACTTTTCAACTTTCCAAACTCACACCCGCACTTTATTTGCCTATTATTTTCGTGTTTTTACCGATTCCTAATCATCAATCTTGTGTTCGGAGTTGGATTTCTTTGCCGCCTAGCTTTTCAAAGTATTTATTCAGCATTTCAGGATGGTTTTCTGAAACCTGAACTTATATTTAACGATTAAGTAGGCACGTTGGAAAATGGGGTTGAAAGTAGGCACGTTGGGAAGTTTGGTGAGCTGGGTCGACCTCGCCGAACCACTCGGCGGTTCGCCGAATCCCCCTAGATCGCCTTTAATTTCATGCTAATATTGATTTTGGGTTCTGTAACTTTCGGTGAGAAACCTGAGTTCGCCAAGTGGACTCGGTGACTCGCCGATTGTCTTTCTTAATCGTCCTTTCAGCTCCCCTAACCCCTAAAATACACTATAACTTTCAGTGGGCTAGTCCTTGCTTGCCGAATGTTGTCGGTGAATCACCAAAAGGACCTTCCCATTGCCGACATGCCAAATTTTCTGGGAAATTTTGAGCCAATCCTTTGAGCAAGCCCGATCTGGCTCGCCAAAGTGATTAGGCGACTCACCGATCGATTCGGCGACTTGTTTATCGGATCAGTGACTCACCAATCGATTTGGCGAGTCTGTATGCAACTATCTTATGCAACTTTGTTTCAACTATTTCTAACTCTTTTTGATGTTTTTGCAGATATGGCTAAGCTTGACATGCCGCCTCGTAAAAGAGCACGGGGTGTGGTGATAAATGAAGGGGGAGCAAATACTCCTAAAAAGGGAAGAAAAAATCCTCCAAAGGGAGAAAATGGCAGGGGCAAGAGGCCCATATTTGATGTTTCGAAGCACAACTCCGGCAGTGAGGGAGAGTCCTTTGACTCCTAAGCTGTACTGTCTGATCCAAAGGATGACCAACCACTGCAGTCCCGGCGGGCAGAGATTCGTGCTAAATCTCACCTAGACTCATCGAGGACTCAAGCAGCCACCCCTCCTACCGCTGATACAATGCCAGCTCTAGCACCACCTGTGGCCCCAGTGCCACTAGTACAGATTCCTCCTCCCAGGCTACTCAACAGATTAAAAGCTGATGGGTTGAGGATAATTCTAGAGGAGAAGCTAATATCCACAAAGGGCTTAGTGGGTTAATTTTCCATTGTGAGGGACACCCTTCACTTTCACCGGTTCGAGCAGTTCACCAGTCCCCGAGGCCTCTATATTCCTACATGGGTCCAGGAGTTCTACATAGCATACGGTGACTTAGTACCCAAGGGCAATAAGAAGGTCAGTGCTTACAGAACAGTGAAGTTTGTCATGGTCCGAGGAAAGAAAGTAGGGTGTAGCAGTGAGTACATTAATATCGTACTCTACAAGGCTCTAGGTGCTACACTTGCATATGAGGGATTACCTATTACTCAGTCCTTAGATGATTTAAAGGGCTGGCTGGCACCTTTGATTTTTGATACCACCCTGAGGTGGATCGAGGACGGAGCCTCCATCGAGAAAAAGGACCTGAATATTGCTGCTCGGTACTGATTCGGATTAATCAGTAGATCCATCATGCCTTACCAGAACGAGTCCATCATCTGGCATCCTACCTTTGGTCAATCATATCCAAGAGGAGCATCAATGTGGGACTCCTTATAGAGCAGGAGATGGCCATGAGGGCAAAACAGCATCAGACATCCCTTCCTTTCCCAGTGCTGCTTACAGAGTTATGTTGGCGTGCTGGAGTTCCTCGTGATGAGATGAGATATATTGAGGTCACACCCACATCCTCCACAGACATCCGGCGTATAGAGGCCGAGTACACTCGGGAGGAGGCTAACAAGAGGAGAGCAGCCCCGCTAGATGCATCTTTAGAGGTGGACATTGACTCTATACCTGTAGAGGCACCTTTTCCTACTCCGGGCCTTCAGGTATTTCCACTTCCTCCCAAACTCCTAGTCATTCTACTACCTCCCAGTCGACCAAGATCACTCAGGCCATGCTCCTGAAGATGGAACACTTAGCCCATTCTACGGATGTGAGGGCTACTTGATTGGAGGTTGTAGTGCCATGGATGATTGAGAGTGTTATCCTAGGTGCACTGACTCCCCGACGAGCATCTATTGACACTCTCACAGTGAGAGTTGAGGCTTATGAGAGTAGACATGGGGAGACTTCAAAGGTGACGACTTTGAAAGATGAGGTTATAGATTTGAGGAAGATTGTAGACTACTTGAAGTCCACATACTTCACTTCACTATTAGAGGCAGCAAATGATGTGGATGCCCGGACAACTTATGAGATTCCTCCGACAACCACCGGAGATGTTTATCGGAATGATATAGCAGCTGATAAGTTGGAGGCAGAGACCAATGAGGAGCAGATTGAGGTGCGGTAGGAGAGCATATATGGAGACCTGCCAGATCTGGATGAGACGATTATATAGTCGGTGATCCAGACATCGCTGACAGAGACATCTATGGCAGGCTCTAGTGGATCGAGTACTGTTGATGTAACTCCGGGCACTGATGCCTAAGTTCAGAGTGTTACACCGGGCACTGATGCCCCGACAGATGGAGCAACTGCATAGACAGGATCCCTCTTTACCTCCTTCTCTGTCTTTTTTATTGATTTTTGGATGTTTTTATTACATTTGAGGACAAATTTCTATTTGTTTGTGGTGGGCTGAGGTATTTCCATACCTACCTCTTGTGATTATGACTTTTCTGTATATGTTGGGTTTTGTGCTATATATTGTGTTTTGGCACTGTGTTGTGGATATTTGAGCTTGTGGCTCCTTGTTTTAATTGACAATGGTTTTGGACCTTTCTTAAATTTTTCCACCCTTCTTGATTGTGTTTGAATGTGGATGTTCTTATCCAAATTTGAGTATCGGTTATGATCAATACCGATGACTTGAATGGTGCTCTCAATTGAACAAATATGAATGTGCAGCTATGATGAGGCCAAATGAAGTTACATAGATAATATGTTAACTTTTTGCATCTTGTTGTGACTAGCCGATTATCAAATTGAGTCTCTTGTGATGAACATTGCACACTAGCGAAAGTGTGGAGTCTTATTTGACATTTGTGTCAATGCCTTGTGTGATGAGCCTACCGTGAACCATGTGTGATGACACTTAGAATTTGCCCCGTTGGCCCGGTTGACTAAGTGATGCAAGTTCTTGAAATGATCTTAGGCAATAATTTTAAAGAGTAAAACAATTTGACATTATACCTCTTTTGTGGTCTACCTTGTGAGTGTGTGAACTTTTCTTGAACCCCTTTGAGCCTTATTTTTTTTCTTGGAAGAAACTTGATGAAATTGTGACCTTTCTTTATCCCTTTACCTATAATCATCATGATATGTGGTTTGTTGGAATAGCCAACTTAGGCCAAAAGCCTAAGTTGGTGGTGTAGTGAAAAGAGAAGGTTAATCAAGAAGTACAAAGAAGTCCCCCTTTACCCATGGTTTTGAGAAAGATGGAACCCCTCCATAAAAATAAAAAAAGAAATTAAAAATGAGAAAGAAAAAGAATGAAAAAGTTTTGAAATAAATTTGTGAAAGTACAAGAGAAAATGGGGTGGTAATCCATAAAAATTGAATAATAGGGTGAATTTTGATCATTAATGAGAGTGATGAAGAAAAGGAAAGAGAGTGTTGTGCATACCACATTTCATGAGGATAGCAGCCACTGAACCTAAATGATCATACCTTTACGCTCAGCCCCGTTATAAGCCTTGAAAAGACCTTTTTGATCTTGAGTAAGTAGAAACAAGTGTTGATATGAAAATAAGGGCAAACATATGGGTGAAGTCATGCATGTGTTCATCTTTGTTAGTGTGAGAGTTGATTTTGATTCCGGAACTATAAATTGTTGAGCCATTGTGTGTGAATATGGAATCATTCTTTGTGTGAGGGTATATGAGTACCTTTGTTGAACTTGAACTTGCATTTGAAGGAAGTATTGTAAACTTGAGATTCTTTGGTAATGGTGAGTCACAACTTGAGTGTTTGAGTGAACAATTGATCCTTGTATGAGTAGATTGAGTATTGTCGTGTGCATTCATGATTGGGTCTTGTGTAGTACTGTTTGAGACATCATTTTTGAACTGTTGAACTTGAGTTGTACTTGAGGACAAGCAAAAGTTTAAGTTTGGGGTGTTGATGAGTCAAAGATTTGGACTCATTTAGGGTTGTATTTGGATAGATCTAGTGTCCTCAAATGCTTATTTTGTGCCAATAATTGATGTAAAATCCTTGATTTCTAGGTATTTGGATTGAGGAACAAAGCATGGACACTAACTTGCAAAAAAGAACAAAGCGAGCTGAAAGAAGGAAGAAAAGAGAACCTCGCGATTGCCAAGTCCATTTGGCGAATCGTCGAGTGGCCATTTGACCGCCTAAAGTTCCAATTTGCCAAGCCTTGAAGGAGAAAATCAAGTTGGCGGGAGAAAAAAGTAGTCGGTGGCTCGCCGAGTGATTCCGCAATGCAGAGATAGATCGCCCAAAGTTACAAACCTGGAGGATGCTGAAGGCCAAAGCAAAAAAGGCGATGGAATTGACCAAAGGGCGGATCGCCGAATTGATCGGCGAGCCCAACTTTCTGCGCCGAATGGTCTGCAGCATATTTTTGGCAACTATAAATAAGTTTTTGAACCTTAATTTTAGTATCGAAGTTTTATTCTGAACAATCTTTAGAATTAATTTTGAGTTTGAACTCTGAGTATTGAGACAAGCTTTCCTTAGCTTTGAAGAATTGAAGTTTTCCATTTAAAAAAAAATTGGAAGTAGGTCTTTGAGATTCTTCAATTTGGACCTTTATAAAGACGAAATTAATCTTACCCAGTTGATAAAAACACAATTTGGTAACGATTTTTATCTTTTTATGATGTCTAGCTAAAACCCCAATTCTTGGGGAGTGATTATGTGATTATAGGCTGATTTAGTTTATGGGTATTGCTAATTGTTAGTCTAAATATTGTTTAGAAGTGATTCCAATCATTAATTGTGGTTTACATTAAAGAAATGTAGTTGCAAATGCAGTTCTACCTTCGTGTTTTTGGCTTGTTCGAGAGAGAGGTTTCAAAACAAAGATTATTGGTTAATGGTATGTGGGTATTGGGCTGTCATGGGTTCAGCTCGAGAGAATGAATCCCAAACCCTTTTCCACACATTCAGCTCGAGTGAGTGAATGGACTAAGGCATAGGCTATTTTTATTTTTGCGTGATTGTCGATGTTCGAGAGAAATTGACTTGATTCGGGGTAAATTGTTTGAGAGAAAGTTTACCTCCTCTATAGTCTAGCCTATTCACTAATATTCATCTATTTCCTAACAATTGCAATTACCCATTTCTCTACATTAGCCTATAATCGAATGACATCCCAAGAACCCTTCTCATTATTGTTATTATTGTGTTATTTATTGTTGTTGTAGCTGATAATCTCAAACCAAAACCCCCGGTTATTTGACATTCGTATCACCCTTTAATTTGAATTATGTTTTTATTCGTAAATGTCTATTCCTTTGGCTATTTTAATATATTCATACTTTTCTATTGAATCTTAAACACGTACCACTTCCTGTAGGATTCGACCCGAAGTCATTTAGTTTGGTTATATACTGACTAGCGATCGTTGACACTTAGAATTGGATGAAGTGTCCTTGAAACATTAATCATCTAACCCGACACCGCAAGGAATTAGTAGTGACTCCCTATGGCATACTTGTGTTAGATGTGGAAAGAGACATGAGGATAAGTGTTTAGCCGGTATGGAGGATTGCTTTAGTTGTGGTGAAAGTGGCCACAAGATGAGAAATTTCCCAAAGATGAAGGCTAAGGGAAGAGAGGGTAAGCAAGTTGTTCCTAGTGATTCGGATGGGAATGCTCGAAAAAATAATAGGTTCTATGCTTTCCAAGCTAGAGGTGAATAAGAGTGTCCTCCGCATGTGACTATCGGTATGTGTCTTATGCTTTATTAGATTCCAATGTTGCTTGTCATATGTGACTTGATATACTAGACTTTGATGTTGTCGTTAGTATGAATTGACTAAATTATTGTTATGTGTTATTGATAGTAGAACCCTACTTGGCCATTTTAATATTTGGGTATGTTGAAAGATTTGATGAGTAGAGTGTTTAGATAATACCTAGATGTGGTAATTTAGTAGACTCCTATGAAGGGTAGTAGTATAGTTCACCACGGTTTAGAGTCATCTTGTGTGATGGATGTGAAAGCTTAGTGATAACTTGATCCGACCTTAGAATTGAAAGAGATGGTGCTTAGAAAGTCCGTTTAGGCTTACTCCCAAGGGGGGGATGGTGTGCTTAGATAGCAAGGTCGTTGAATGTTCCTAATGTTCATTATTTGGGTTACTTGAAATTCTCACCCTAGAAAGGTGTAATGAATTTGGGAAGTTTAGTCCCCGTTTTGTAGGCATATATGAGATCTTGAGATGTGTTCGTAAGGGTGCTTATGAGCTAGGTTGCCTAATGAGTTGGCATAGGTGCATCCGGTTTTCCATGTCTCTATGACAAGGAGGTGTGTTGGAGATCCGACATTCATAGATCCCTTAGAAAGGTTGGGAGTTAATGAGTTCATTATGGTTTGTTCCTTGTGTGAAGTCATGTGTGTTTTAGATGTCTCCATGATTTCTATATGTTAAGCATGTTTATGAAAACTTGTGTTTCAAAGAAAATGAGTTTGCATTATTGATTTTCCTTATGTTGTAGTGCATCGAGTATGAGTTCCCTATAGACTTCATTAGATGAGTTGTAAAACATGCCTTAGCTTGGAGTTGAGGGATTCATTCTTGGATTTATGTTATGCGTATAGATTGCATATGAGCTCCATGAGATTGTGTTGAGCACATTTATTAGCTTGGAGATGGTAAGCTCCTCTCTGAACATGAGTAAATGTTGAATTTCATGCATTTTGAATTATTAGATGTAGTTCCTACTTCCTTGTGATACATTGAGTATGTTTAGCTTGGATATGAAGTTCCTCCTTAGTTGTATTCATTTAGATAAGTTGCATGCATAATGGGTTGCTAGTCCTGAGCTGTTACCTTTAAGAAGTGCCTAGAACGTCATTCGAGGACGAATGATCCCAAAGGGGAGATATTGTAACACCATGTAGCCTTAAGAGGGAAGCTTAGGGAAATTTAGAATTTCCAAGTGTCACCCACGAGGGCAAACCACTCCCCGTAGTTGGACCCACGCCCCGTAGGTGGGCCTCGTGGATGAGCACCATGAGAATCCGCCTAAGGCAGTGGCCACGGCTAGGACCCATGTCCCGTGGATGGGTCCACACCCCGTGTTGGGGGTCGTAGGTCCAAGCCCTTGTTGCCAACTCCAGAACCCAAACCAGGGATGACCAGGACGGCCCGTAGATCCATCCATGCCCTGTGGATGGGTCCACACCTCGTGGTTGGGGGTCGTAGGTCCAAGCCCTTGTTGCCAACTCCCAGAACCCAAACCAGGGATGACCAGGATGGCTCGTAGGTCCATCCACGCCCTGTCAACGTGGTCTCGTGGTTGGGGAATTTTAGGTAGTTACTTTGGGTCTTTCCAGTTTTAATTGGAATTAAGTGGTGTCGTTTTACCTAAGTTTAGACCGCCTATATAACTACTTTAGACCCCTAAATTAAGTAATTCTATGTCATTATTTCAAGATCCCAAAAGAACCCAATTCTCTCCCAAATATTCTCTATCTAGAAAGTGGAGAAGAAGAAGAGGAGGATTCAAGCTCAGTCAAGTAAAGTATCCATTCTTCCAAGATTTGTGGGTTTTCTAAATAAGGTATGATGGTTTATTCATTCATGTATTCCTTTCATCTATGAAGCCCCATGTTTTCCCCAATCTAGAAGAAGAATCCCCTAAGTCAAATTAGGGTTTCTTCTAATGTTATAGGTTATTATCCAATAGAGTGGATTATGACTGTTTATGTTGTTTTATCATGGAATTGCATGTTTTTAGTAAGATTATACATGTATCCATGCTTAACTTATGATTCTAAGGTGAATTTGATATAGTTGGGTTTTATGCCATTAAAAGGGGAAATTGAGGGCTTAGATGTGAGCTTCTAGGATTGATGAATTACATTATAGATTTCTTGAGATTAGAACACATATATATGAATTGCTTAAGAGTAAATCATATAGAGATGAACTGATTAGATTAAAGCTTATATGATGAATCATGATGAGTAGTCTTTGAGATTGAGCATATAAGATGATATATGATTAGAATTGCTTAAGAATGAAGCATGTGATTAGAATGTCTTGATATCTAGGCATATGTGATGATTATGAGAAGTAGTGCTTTGAGAGTAAGGCTTGTAATTATTAATGTTGATTTCTAGGGCCTTGAAAGTAAAACTAAGGTGATGAACTATGAATGTTAAGGCTTTGAGAGTGAAGCGTATATGATTGAATGAATTGTAGATAGGATTGTTGTGAAAGGACTTTACCCACATGACCTATATTATTAATATATGAGATTATGCATGTCTTATAGGACCTATGTAAATGCTTTAAGAAAGCTTTGAGAGTAAAGTGTCAATGATTATGATATTGATGTTGTGTTGCTTGAAAGGACATTCTCATGAACACATATGAACATTATGTGAAAGGTTTACTCACATGAATTATTCTAGGTTGAAAGGCTTGCTCACCTAAAATGAATCAAAGCATGTATGAGTTGTATTAGCTTTAAGTAGTGATGTGATATCCCTTCATGATTAAACTTGACTTGGTAAGACAAGACCATGCATGGTAGCTTGAGATAGTAGAATTCATGGATAGCCTTGGATTGAGAAATCGTACCCTTCCAATGTAGCTTGAACTAGCATGAGGGGATGCTTGCATGATAGCTTGACTTGGTGAGGCCATATCACTTCATGATAGCTTGGATTGAGCAATAGTACCCTTCCTTGAGTAGCTACTTGCATGAGCGTATGCTTTCCATGATAGCTTGGTCTAGCATAATGAGGTGCTTTTCCTTGATAGCCTTGAATTAGTAAATCATAACCATTCATGAGTGATGATGTGTCTTGGACTAGTACAGAGCTACTCTTCCATGACTAGTAAGAATGACTAAAGAGGGAGAAGGCCCTAATCAAAGTAGCATGTTTATGATGAAACGAGATTACTTTAAGGAAGTATTGTAAGTATGTTTTTATATTAGCTTGATTGTATGATGATAGCTTAGATTGGATTGTTGCTTGAGTTGCCTTCCTTGATATGTATGACTAAAGGTGATGACCCAAATCTTGAGTAAGAATAAGTTGTGGCTACTTGAGAAGTGTTACTCTTATGATATGATGACTTATGTGCATTGAATATGCTTATGACTTATGTTGTTGTCTCTTATGTTTATAGATTATGTCTTATATTGACTAATGCCTATGTTATGCTAATGTTTATGATTTATGCTAGCCCTCATATTTAGTACATTTTTGTACTAACACATCCTCTTGCCTTCATTCTTATCAAATGTAGGGTCCGGCGATATTGATTTCCTTCCTCTTGGCTAGGATCTTAGAAGAGCAAGCAAGTGAAGATTTGGTGAGTCCTCATAGCATCGAGGATTTGACCGCCCTTCCTTTATGTTGAGAACTTTTGTATGGGTTGCGTCCTAAGACTATTCAAGTATTAGATGGTTTGAGACAAGTGTTAAAGACTTCTGCTTCGTTTTATGAACTTTGATTGTATTGGAAAATGTTTTAAATTTTCTCACCATTTTCTATTACTTTATGTTATGATATGCTAAGTGGCTTGTATGAAGCCTCTCGGGGTCTTATACGCCTTGTTAAATCTAGGAGGTACCCCTGGGTCATGACACTCTTGAAATGAGACAAGTGAAAGTGCTTGAGTTCATTCGCCTCAGACAAGGAAATATGAGTGTGAAGGAGTATGCTTTCAAGTTCACTTAATTGTCTAAGTATGCTCCAACTATGGTGGTCAATTCTAGGGCAAGGATGAATAAGTTTGTGTCGGGTGTGTCCAACTTTGTTGTCAAAGAGTGTCATACAACCATGTCGATCAAGAAAATGGACACTTTTTATTTAATGATACATTCCCAACAAATTGAAGAGGAAAATTTCAAGGAAAGGGAAAAAGAGGCTAAGAGGTTAAGGGCTGGTGATGGTGACTTTTCTCATTCTAGGTCCGGTGGACATGGACGTCCTCAATTCCGAAAAGAGTACTCTGGTCAAGGTTCATCCAATACTTTGGCTCCTAAGTTCAACAAAGATAAGGTGTCTAACCCTAAACCTCAAGGAGAAAATAGTGGTAATGCATCCTTTATCCCTGTTTGCACTAGGTATGGGAAGAAACATAACGACAAGTGTTTGGCTAGTGCGGATGGTTTCTTTAAGTGTGGAAAGAGTGGTCACAAGATGACAGATTCCCCATTACTTGTCACTAAGGGAAGGGATGGTAGGAAAGTTCTACCTAGTGGTTCTATTCCGGGTGCTTTGAAGCAAAATAGATTTTATGCTCTTCAAACTCGACAAGATTGTGAGGGTTCTTCGGATGTGGTGACTGGTATATTGAAAGTCTTTCATCTTGTTTTGTATGTTTTACTTAGTCTGCATTCTACCTTATCATTTGTTACTCCATATGTGGCCATGAGATTTGATTTTGATCCCAAAATCCTTTCTAACCCATTTCATGTCTCTACTCCCATTGATGAGTCTATTATGGCTAAGAGAGTTTATAGAAAATTTCCAATTTCTATTTATCATAGAGTCACTCATGTCGATGTTGTAGAGCTTGAAATGTTAGATGTTGATGTCATTCTTCGAATGGATTTTCTTCATGCGTGTTATGCTTCCATAGATTATAGGACACGAGTGGTCATTTTAAAGGTTTCGAATGAACCTATCATGTCATGAGAAAGGGGGAAATCATGTTCTTAAGGGTCAGTTTATATCTTGCCTAAAGCCTAGAAAAATAATTTCTAAAGGTTGCATTTATCATCTTGTTAGGGTTAGAGATGTGGATTCTGAAACCCCTACACTTGAGTCAGTTTCGATTGAAAATGATTTTCTGGAAGTATTCCCCGATGATCTTCTCGATATTCCTGCCAAAAGGGAAATAGAGTTTGGTATAGATCTTCTTCCAGATATACCGCGTATTTCATTCCTCTTTATCGTATGGTCTTGACAGAACTTAGGGAGTAAAAGGAAATGTTGAAAGATTTATTGGATAAGGGTTTTATTAGGCCGAGTATCTCTTCATGGGGTGCTCCAGTGTTGTTTGTTTGAAAGAATGAGGTTCTCTCCAAATTTGCATTGACTATTAGCAATTGAATAAGGTCACCATTAAGAATAAGTATCATATCCCAAGGATTAATGATTTTTTTGATCAATTTCAAGAAGTAAGTTATTTCTCTAAAATTGACCTTCGGTCTGGTTATCATCAATTGAGGGTAAAAGAGAATGACATTTTGAAGATGGTTTTTTGAACTTGGTATTGTCATTATGAGTTTTTTGTGATGTCATTTGGTTAGAATAATACCCCATCGGCGTTTATGGATTTGATGAATCGGGTTTGTAAGCAATATCTTAACATATTTTTTATTGTGTTTATCGATGATATCATGATTTACTCACGGAGTGAAGATGAGCATGTTGAACATTTGAGGATTGTGTTGCAAATTCTCAAGGACCGTAAGTTGTATGCTAAGTTTAGAAAGTGTGAGTTTTGGTTGAGGTTCGTAGCTTTTCTTTGCCATATTGTCTCCGGTGAAGGTATTCAAGTTGATCCTAAGAAAACTGGGCGGTTAAGGATTGGCTTAGACCTTTGTCCGCTTTGGATATACAAAGTTTTTTGGGTTTTAGTGGCTATTACAAAAGGTTCATGGAAGGATTTTCCTCTATATCTTCAACTTTGACAACATTAACTCAAAAGAAAGTGAAATTTCTGTGGTTGGAAGCTTGTGAGAAGAGTTTCCAAGAGTTAAAGGATAAACTCACTTCGGCCCCTATTTTGCCATTACCAAAGGATCGGACGGTTTCGTGGTTTATGGTGATGCTTAACGAATTGGTCTTGGTTGTGTTTTGATTAAACATGGAAAAGTCATTGATTATACTTCAAGGCAATTGAAGGTGTATGAAAAGAATTATCCAACTCATGATTTAGAGTTAGGGGCGGTAGTGTTTGCCTAAAAGATTTGGAGACATCATTTGTATGGTGTTCATGTAGATGTATTCACCAACCACAAGAGTTTTAAATATATGTTCACTCAAATGGATTTAAATCTTCACCAAATGAGGTGGCTTGAATTGTTAAAGGAGTACGACATAAGTGTCCAATACTATCACAGAAAGGCGAATATGGTGGTGGATGATCTTGGTTGGTGATCAATGGGTACTTTTACTCTTGTTGAGGATGATAAGAAAAAGTTAGTTCGTGATGTTCATTGGCTAGCCCAATCGGGTTTTTGTTTGATTAATTCTAATGAAGGTGGTGTAGTTGTTCACAATGGTTCGGATCATATTTAGTATCAGCTGTGAAGGCCAAGAAAATTCTTGATCCAGTATTAGTTGACCTGCAGAATTCGGTTTCTGAAAAGGCCATTGAGGCTTTCTCCCAAGGGGAGATGGTGTCCTTCGATATCAAGACCGGTTATATGTTCCCAATGTAGATGAATTGAGAACTCTCGTTCTGACAGAAGCTCACTATTTTCGGTATTCTATTCACCCCGGAGCGACCAAGATATACTTGATTTGTGGGAAGTCTATTGGTGTAATGGGATGGAAAAGGACATTGTTAAATTTGTGGCTAAATGTCCAAACTTTTGACAAGTCAAGGTTGAGCATAAAAAATGAGGTGGTTTGGCTCAACACATTAGTATTCCTACATGGAAGTGGGAAGATTTAAATATGGACTTCATTACGGGTTTACCCCACACTCATCGACAGTTTGATTTGATTTGGGTCATTGTGCACCGAATGACAAAATCAACTCACTTTCTTCCCATTGCATTCTCATCAAAAGATTATGTCAAGCTTTATAATCGGGAAATGGTAAGGTTGCATGGTGTGCCATTGTCCATTATCTCTGATCGAGGTACTCAATTTTGGAAGTCATTTCAGATTGGTCTTGGTACTCAAGTGAAACATAGCATGGCTTTTCATCCTTAGACTGATGAACAAGTTGAGCGTGCCATTCAGACTTTGGAGGATATGTTGAGAGCTTTTGTGATTGATTTCAAGGGTAATTGGGATGATCAATTGCCTTTGATTGAGTTTTTTTATAATAATAGTTATCATTCCAGCATTGGGATGACAACATTTGAGGCTCTTTATGGTAGAAGGTGTAGGTCTCCTATTGGTTGGTTTGAAGTTGGTGAGATTTCTTTGATAGGGCCCGAGTTGGTACGTGAGGCTATGAAAAGGTTTGACTTATTTGTGAGAGGTTGAAAATGGCTCAAAAGTAAAAAAAAAAAACGTATTCCAGTGTTAGAAGAAGAGAACTAGAATTAGATGTTGATAATTTGGTCTACTTGAAAGTTTCACCCACGAAGGTTTCATGAGGTTGGAAAGAACGGAAACTTACTCCTCGATATATGTATCCATATAAAATTTTGAGGCACATTGATAAAGTTGCTTATGAACGTGAGTTGCCTAATGATTTAGCATCGGTGCATCCAGTACTCTATGTCTCCTTCTTGAAAGAATGTGTTGGAGATATGATGTCCATTGTACCCTTGGAAGGTTTGGGAGTTGAATAAAAATTTTCCTATGAAGAGGTTTCAGATGAGATTTTGGACCGATAAGTTTGGAAGTTAAGAAAAAAAGAAGTTGCTTCCGTAAAGGTTCTTTGGAGGAACCAATTAGTTAAGGGTGCTACTTTGGAGGCCGAAGCTGATATGATGTCCCGGTATCCTCATATCTTTCCCTACGCTCCTACTCTAGATTAAGGTATTAGTTCATCATGGTTAATTCTATTGGATTCATGTGTTTTAGTCATTTTCATGTTTCTCTAGCTTGTAGTGATTCTCCATGTATATGTGCATTATGATGAAATTTTCATTCACATTAAGTTGTTAGTTTCTCTCCTTCTCTATTCATGCTAGCTTGAGTCCCATTTGAGGACAAATGTTCTTAAGGGAGAGATATTGTAACACCTTGGAATTTGGGAAAAGGAAAGAAGGACAAAAGATTGTATATTGGTCAAGTCCAGGAGACCAGTACACGGTTCTTAAAATGTTCTACGGCTCGTCCATCAATCTCGTAGGAAGTGGGAAAAATAAATATGGAAATCAAGTCCTAGAAACTCATTCTACAATTGACCAGGATGGTCCATCAAATGGACTACAGGCCGTAGAAAGGTCCCGTAGAAGGGTCTAGACTTTGTGAAATTTTGAGTTGAAATTTGGGGTCTACTGGTACGGTCTACGGACCATAGAACAAATAACTAGCCATAGGATTGACTCATAGGAATAACCCAAGATTTTGGCCCCAGCAGTTGATCCTACCACTGACCAAGACGATCCGTAGGAATTCTTACGGACCATAGGTCAAAATCGTAGTGTCTACCAGCAGTTATTTTTAAAGGGTATTAAGGTCTTTTCTTATGCACCTAATCCTATATTACGTCGTTTTGCCTATAAATACAACCCTATAACTTATTTACCCCTAAAATCTATCCATTCTCCTTCATTCCCCAAAAATCCCAAATTTACTCTCCAAGATTTTCTCTCCAAGACTCTCAAGGATTCTAGGGTTCTTCAAGTTTAAATCTCCTTTCTTCATCAATTTCTTTGGGATTCAAGATCAAGGTATGTAGGGATCTCATCGATGGGTTCCATTCACCCATTGAGTCTCAAAGATTTCTCAAATTCTACAATTCAATTTCCTTAACTTGATTAAATTTTCATTCAATTCCTCGTGCGTTCTATTTATAGGGATTCAATTTTTTTATTTTGATCATATTATGGTTGTTTTGATTTAATTACATATTTTCCAATATATTACATATGAAACCATGCATTGATCGTGATCTTGACTATGAACCCCAATTTCTGTGAAATTATGAAGAAGTTATGAAGCTATGATTGATTATTTCATGAAAGATATGCATGACTTATGTAACACCTCGCTAATTGAAAGAACTAGAATGAGCAAGATTTAGAAAGAGTCATTGTTGAAAAGAATGAAAAATCTGGAAAATTGGTTTAGTTAAGTTTGAGTTTTTAGTCAACTTCAAACTACCATAACTCACTATAAGTTAACTGTACTTCCAGATACCGTAGAAAATATCTTGGAAGTATCTTTCCAACGCCGCCGAGTTTGCACGATTCCGAGTTCGTATGAATAAGATATGCCCATTTGAAGTTGGTCTATTCAAATAAGGAAAGTCTAATCCGGATTTTGGAAGGGTATTTCGCTCTTTTCCTTACTTAATTAATTTAATTCGTTTTTAGTAAATTAATTAGGGTCAAAAATGAATTGGTTCAGTTTTCACAATTGGAAATTAATGCTACGGTTCTAGAGAGAAGAATGCAACGGAGAAGAGAAGAGGAAAATCAAGATTCGTCATCTTCATAATGAATTGATTGCGGATTTCATCAAGGATTTGATCCTACAAGGTATATGAGACTTTCATAACGTTGGGTTCGTTCACCCACGTTCTAAACATGTTTAATTCAGTGTGAATTTATTCTAAAGGATTGGAAGTTTGAATGTTCTTGATGGGTGTTCTTGAATTGCTTTCGTTCTTGAATTTGGATTGAGATTGAAAAATTTCTTGAGATTAGATTGTTGATTCCTTGAGTTGTTTGAGTTAGATTTTTGTGTATATGTTCTGGGTATCTGATTGTAAAGAGAATTTGAGAAAAGGGATCGAGATTAGTCGAATTTAGATAAGAAAATGAGATGAAAATTTCGCCAGGCTTGCCTAGGGAGAGGCTGGCCCAGAGCGCCCCCGTAGAGCTAGGACGGCTGGGGAGGTGCGCCAGCAATGCGCCAGAAATGAGCCCAGTAACTTAATGGTTGGTGTCGCGCGCCCGGGTCGTCTCCGCCAACCCATTTTTCATCGTTTAGCCCGTTTAAATCCTTCTAAAATGTACTAACACTTCCTATTGATTCTAACTACTCTAAATGACTTCTAAACACTTAGAAATCATCCATAAACTTGAATCATAACCTTGAATCCAGAAATTCAAATTCAAGAAAAGTTAAGCACAAAGTCTAGAAAGTTCATAGAGTCTTTCCAAGAAGTCTTTTACAAATGTTTTAAACTTATTTTAAGACTTGAGTATTGAGTTAAGTAAGAGTAAGAAATGAAGTTCATTTCTTCAAAGAGAGTATATGGGAACTAAGTATTCCCCAAGAGTAAATGTTTTCACATTTAAACAAGAAAGGAAACACTGATTTCCAAGAGATCTTTGAAGCTAAGTTTAGATTAATTATCTCAAACCAAAGAAAGAGTTTTGGTTTTAATAATACATGAGTTGATTATATTTTGGGAGTAGTATTGAGCACCGATATGGGGATGCGAGTTCATAATAACTCAAGTCTCCATAAACCATATAGCCATCATGGGTAGAAAGGATCATACATTTTAGATGATTCCTTAGTGCTTTTTAGCATAGACTAGTGGACCAACTTAGTTAAGGCATTCTATATGACAGCAAAGTTAGGACAGTTCTGGCAGCGTGGACAAGACGTTGTATCATCACTTAGGCTCATTGTGGTAGTTGTCGTTTAGAGAAACTCCCACAGTATTATATTACTACATATGTGTACTGAGTAGTTATTGAATTTCTTTAACAAATTGAGTTTCTACTACTGTCTTAAATGTTTTATATAACTGCACCATTATTTGTTGTTTTACTTTCCATTTGAGTTAAGTTATTCATGAGTTGAGTAAAGCCAAGGTAAGTGTTCCTTTCAAGCTTATGTTATGTTTAGCATTCCCCTTGCATACTTGTACATTCAATGTACTGATGCCATTTGGCCTGCATCA
The DNA here is from genome assembly GCA_029582545.1 of Solanum lignicaule. Taxonomy (NCBI): domain Eukaryota; kingdom Viridiplantae; phylum Streptophyta; class Magnoliopsida; order Solanales; family Solanaceae; genus Solanum; species Solanum lignicaule. The sequence goes on from JAJOOF010003787.1 coordinate 29,276, forward strand.
TTTTATGATGCAGACAAAGGTAACTAGGATCAGCATACAGTGCCTCGTTGATCCAGTTGAGCACTGAGAGTCAATTGATAAGCCTACTTGCTTTCCAGAAGATCCCTTATTATCTTGTTTTGATTTAGTACTTTAGTTGTTAGGATGATCGGGGGTCTTATCCCGACATCCCTCTTTGTTTAAAGGCTTCATAGACGAGTAGTTATAGTTATTTAGTCTTTCCATTTTCAGTTGTATATGTTTAAGACTTGAGTTGCCATTTTGGTTAAGTTTAATATTTCTTTAAGACATTACATGAGTTATCCTTTTGAGACTATTTCTTGTGTTTAAGTCTTCCGCTGAGTAAGTAAGGTAGGCCAAGGGTTCGCTTGGGCCAGCAATGGTTCTCCAGTGCCAGTCCCACCCAAGGTGTAGGCTCGGGGCGTGACAAACTTGGTATCAGAGCCTGGAGTTCAAAAGTCCTAGGGAGTCTATGAAGCCATGTATGTAAAGTCCTAGTTATTGGTGTGTAGCGCACCACATCTATAATTAGGAGGCTACAACACTTTGGAAATTATCTCATTTCTTTCACACTCATTTCGTGCGTTAGAGTTTGATCTCTAAAACTTTTCTCCTAATTCGTACTTGCACATGTTTTCAGTTAGTCATTCCTCCACGAAGAGCTGTCAGAGGTCATCCTGCTAGGAGAAACGTTGATGAGCAAGGGGTACCCAATGCACCTGAAGTGCAACCCCAAGGAGAAGTCACGAATGATGAGTTCAGGGAACCGATTCGAATGTTAAGCCAAGTTGTGACAAAATAGGTTGGGAAACAAAGGGGAGCTAGACAGGGAGTGTCTGATACTTCGAGGATCCGAGAGTTCTTTAGGATGAATCCTTCAAGTTTCACTGGTTCAAGCACTACCGAGGATCCAGAGAACTTTATTGAGGAGCTGCAAAAGGTATTTGAAGTTATGCATGTTGCCGATGTTGAGCGAGTTGAACTAGCTGCATATAAACTAAAGAATGTTTCTAGTACTTGGTTTGACAGTGGAAGAAGGGTAGAGCTAAGGGAGCACCACCTGCAAGTTGGGCTTGTTTTGAGGAGGCCTTCTTGGGGCATTTCTTTCCTCGAGAACTGAGGGAGGATAAGGTACGAGAGTTTCTCACCCTTAAGTAGGATTCTCTAAGTGTTCATGAGTATGGGTTAAAGTTCACCCAATTATCCCGTTATGCTCCGGAGATGGTTACAGATATGAGGAGTAAAATGAGTTTGTTTGTTGCTGGGCTGTCTCGTCTGTCGAGTAAGGAAGGTAAGGCTTCAATGCTAATAGGTGACATAGATATAGCAAGGTTGATGGTCTATGTGTAGCAGGTTGAGCAGGAGAAGCTGAGGGATAGGTAGGAATTCAGAAATAAGAAGGCTAAGATATTAGGGAATGAGTTCGGGCAGCAGAGAAATAATGTGAACCGATCGTTTTTCCAACAAAAGCAAGAGGGACCTGCTCCATCATCTGCTAATGCACCTGCACCAAGAAACAAAGGGGAGTATAATAGTTAGAATTCACAGCACTTCAGAGCTAGACTTGCACAGTCTCAGGGTAGTGTGGCACAAGGAGGTAACTGGGCTCCTGCATGTGCTAAGTGTGGAAAAGCTCACCCAGGTAAGTGTCGCGATGGCTCCACAGGTTGTTTCAAGTGTGGACAAGAGGGTCACTTTATGAAAGAGTTCCCTAAGAACTGTCAAGGTAATGGGAATCACGGCAATACGTCCCAATTTTCGTCAGTTGCTCAACCAGATAGGGTTGCACCTAGAGGAGATACTTCTGGTACTGGCGGAGGAGCAAACCGCCTTTATGCGATTACTAGTCGTCAAGAGAAAGAAAATTATCCAGATGTTTTCACTGGTATGATCAAACTCTTTACTCTTGATGTTTATTATTTGCTATACCCATGAGCAAGTTTATCTTTTGTGACTCCTTATGTTGCAAATAATTTTGATGTTCTTCCCTTAGAAACTTTGTGAACCCTTTTGTGTTTCTACACCTGTTGGGGAGTCTATTCTAGTTGAGCGAGTATATCGTGATTGTGTCATTTTCATCAATCACAAGAACACCATGGTTGATTTAGTTGAGTTAGAAATGGTAGATTTTGATGTCATTCTAGGTATGGACTGGTTTCATGCATGTTATGCCTCCATTGATTGTAGAACTCGAGTTGTTAGGTTCCAAATTCCTAATGAGCCAGTTATAGAGTGAAGTAGTAGTTCAGCAGTACCTAAGGGTCATTTCATTTCATACCTTAAGGCGAGAAAGTTCATTTCCAAGGGGTGTGTCTATCACATAGTCCGAGCTAATGACTCTAGTGTTGGGATACCTCATATTTAGTCAGATTCAGTAGTAAAAGAGTTTCCAGAAGTCTTTTATGATGATCTTCCCAGAGTCCCTCCTGAGAGAGAAATAGACTTCGGTATAGACATTCATCTAGATACTTATCATATATCTATTCCGCCATATAAAATGGCTCCAGTAGAGTTGAAAGAGATTAAAGAACAATTGAAAGATCTCCTAGATAAGGACTTTATTCGACCAAGTGTCTCACCTTAGGATATGTATAGACTACCGCCAGTTGAATAAGGTTACCATCAAGAATAAGTATCCTCTTTCAAGAATTGATGATATTTCCCATCAGCTTCAGGGTGATACATGTTTCTCTAAGATTGACCTCAGATTAGGCTACCATCAGTTGAGGGTAAGGGGATGTGATATTACAAAGACAGCATTCAGGACCCGTTATGGTCACTATGAGTTCCTAGTTATGTCATTTGGTTTGAACAATGCGCCTGCAGCATTCATGGACCTTCTGAATAGAGTATTCAAACCTTATTTAGATATGTTTGTTATCGTATTCATTGCTGACATACTAATCTATTCAAGGAATAAAGAAGATCATGTTAGTCATCTCATAATAGTTCTCCAAACTTTAAAGGATAAAGAGTTATATGCCAAGTTCTCTAAGTGTGAGTTTTGGCTTGAGTCTGTGGCATTATTATGCCACATTGTGACTGGAGAGGCAATTAAACTTGACACCCAGAAAATAGAGGCAGTGCAAAATTGGCCTAGACCCACATCTATGACTAATATTAGGATTTTTTGGGTTTGGCTGGCTATTATAGAAGGTTCGTATAGGGTTTCTCATCTATTTCATCCCCTTTGACCAAGTAACTCAAAAAACAGTGAAATTTCAATTGTCTGAAGCTTGTGAGAAAAGCTTTCAGGAATTGAAAAAGAGGTTGACTACTGCGCCGGTTTTGACCTTACCAGAAGGTATGCAAGGCTTTATTGTTTATTGTGATGTGTCTAGAGTTGGTTTGGGTTGTGTGTTAATGCAAAATGGTAAGGTTATAGCTTATGCCTCCAGACAGTTGAAAGTTCATGAGAAGAATTACCCAACCCATGATCTAAATTGGTTGTTGTAGTATTTTCTTTGAAAATATGGTGCCATTATCTTTATGGTGTTCATGTTGATGTGTTCACCGATCACAAGAGTCTTCAGTATTTGTTTATTTAGAAAGAGCTTGATCTCAGACAAAGGAGATTGTTAGAATTATTCAAGGATTATGAAATGAGTATTTTTTATCACCCAGGTAAGGCTAATGTTATTGTTGATATCTTGAGCAGGTTTTCTATGGGTAGTACCACCCATTTTGAGGAACATAAGAAAGAGTTAGCAAAAGATGTGCACAGACTTGCACGCTTGGGAGTCCGACTAATGGATTCCACAGAAAGAGGAGTAGTAATGAGGTTGAGTAATCATTAGTGTCAGAAGTAAAAGAGAAGCAAGCCCAAGACCCTATTTTGCTTGAATTGAAGGCAAATGTTCATAAGCAAAAAGTATTGGCCTTTGAACAAGGGAGAGATGGCGTATTGAGGTATCAAGGTAGGTTGTGTGTACCAAGGGTGGATGAACTCCAACAGAGGATCATGGAGAAAGCTCATAGCTCTAGATATTCTATCCATCCGGGTTCTACAAATATGTATCGTGATTTGAGAGAGGTTTATTGGTGGAGTAGTATGAAGAAGGGCATTGCAGAGTTTGTTGTTAAGTCCCCGAATTGCCAATAAGTTAAAGTAGAGAACCAAAGGTCGAGTGGTATGGCACATAATATAGAACTTCCGGAATGGAAGTGGGAAATGATCAATATGGACTTCATCACAGGTTTACCAAGGTCTTGCAGGCAGCATGATTCTATTTGGGTGATTGTTGACACAATTACAAAATCAACCCACTTTTTGCCGATAAAGATTATGCTAAGTTGTATATTCAAGAGGTGGTTAGACTTCATGGGGTGCCAGTGTCGATCATTTCAAACAGAGGTGCACAATTTACTACACAGTTTTGGAAATCTTTTCAGAAAGGCTTGGGTTCAAAGGTAAACTTGAGTACTGCTTTTTATCCTCAAACATATGGTCAAGCAGACCACACCATTCATACTCTAGAAGATATGTTGAGGGCATGTGTGATTGATTTCAAGGGGAATTGGGATGATCACTTACCTCTCATTGAGTTCGCTTACAACAATAGTTACCACTCTAGCATCCAAATGCCTCCTTATGAAGCTCTTTATGGGAGAAGATACAGATATCCTATTGGATGGTTTGAAGTTGATGAAGCAGGGTTGATAGGACCAGGCCTAGTTCATCAAGCATGGAGAAAGTGAAAGTCATTCAAGAAAGGTTGAAAACAGCGCAGAGTCGTCAGAAATCCTACACTGATGTTAGGAGAAGGGAGTTAGAGTTTGAAGTAAATGATTGGGTATACTTGAAAGTTTCACCCATGAAGGGTGTTATGAGATTTGGTAAGAAGGAAAGCTTAGTCCCCGGTATATTGGCCCTTACAGAATATCCAAGATGGTTGGTAATGTAGCTTATGAGTTAGAGCTACCTCAAGAGTTAAGTAGTGGTTCATCCGGTATTTTATATTTCCGTGTTGAAGAAGTGCATGGGAGATCCTTCCCTTATCATACCAACTGAAGATATTGGTATCAAGGATAGCTTGTCTTATGAGGAGATTCCTGTTCAAATCCTAGATCGCCAAGTTCGCAAGTTGAGGACTAAGGAAGTAGCATCAGTCAAAGTCCTTTAAAGGAACCAGTTTATTAAAAAAGCTACTTGGGAAGTTGAGGAGGATATGAAGAAGAGATATCCACATCTCTTTTAGCATAGAGAAATTCCAGACCAAGGTACTAATTCTCTTCTTAGTACTTTTTAATTTATATACTTGATGTGTTAGATTTTCTTGTTGGGTGTTTGAGCTGAATGTTAGATTTTACACCCTTAGCCTACTAAGAGTAATCACATTCAAGGACAAATGTTCCCAAGGGGGAGATATTGTAACACCTCGCTAATTGAAAGAACTATAAAGAGCTAAATTTAGAAAGAGTCATTTTTGGAAAGAATGAAAAATCTGAAAAATTGGTTAAGTTAAGTTAAGTTTAAGTTTTTGGTAAACTTCAAATGACCATAATTCCTAGCTCAAAATGATTTAGGTGTGCTTCCAGATACCGTAGGAAATATCTTGGAATTATCTTTCCAACTCCGCCGAGTTTGCGCAATTCCAAGTTCGTATGAGTGAGATATGCCCATTCGGAGTTGGGATGTTCAAATAAGGAAAGTCTAATCCGGATTTTGGAAAGGCATTTCGGTCTTTTCCTTACCTAATTAATTTAATTCATTTTTAGTAAATTAATTAAGGTCAAAACTGAATTGGTTCAGCTTGCACAATTGGAAATTAACGCTAGGGTTCTAGAGAGAAGAACACAAGAGAGAAGAGAAGAGGAAAATCAAGATTCGTCATCTTCGTAAGGAATTGATTACGGATTTCATCAAGGATTTGATCCTACAAAGTATGTGAGACTTTCATAACATTGGGTTCGTTCACCCACGTGTCAAACATGTTTAATTTAGCATGAATTTGTTCTAAAAGATTGGAAGTTTGACTGTTCTTGATGGGTGTTCTTGAATTGCTTTCGTTCTTGAATTTGGGTTGAGATTGAGGAGTTTCTTGAGATTAGAGTGTTGATTCCTTGAGTTGTTTGATTTAGATTTTTGTGTATATGTTTTGGTTATCTGATTCTAAAGAGAATTTAAGAAAAGGGATCGAGTTTAGTCGAATTTAGATCAGAAAACGAGTTTAAAAGTTTGTCGGGTTTGCCTGGGGAGGGGCTGGCGCCGCGCGCCCCTGTTGCTCTAGGAAGGCTGAAGCAGCGCGCCAGTAATGCACTAGAAATGAGCCCCAGTAACTTAGGGGCTGGCACGGCATGACAGGAACACGCCCGGGTCGTCTGCCCCCACCCGTTTTTCATCGTTTAGCCCGTTTAAGTCCTTTTAAAGTGCACTAACACTTCCTATTGATTCTAACTACTCTAAATGGCTTCTAAACATTTAGAAATCATCCATAAACTTGAATCATAACCTTGAATCCATAAATTCAAATTCAAGGAAAGTTAAGAGCTAAGTCCAGAAAGTTCATAGAGTCTTTCCAAGAAGTCCTTTACAAATGTTTTAATCTTGTTTTAAGACTTGAGTTTTGAATTAAGTAAGAGTAAAAAATGAAGTTCATTTCTTCAAAGAGAGTATATGGGAACTAAGTTCCCAAGAGTAAATGTTTTCACATTTAAACTAGAGAGGAAACACGTATTTCCAAGAGAGCTTTTAAGCTTAGTTTTGAGCAATTATCTCAAACCAAAGAAAGAGTTTTGTTTTTAAAAACATATGAGCTGAGTATATTTTGGGAGTAGTATTAAGCACCGATATGTGGACGCGAGTTCATAATAACTCAAGTCTTCATAAACCATGTAGCCATAATGGGTAGAAAGGATTATACTTTTTAAATGATTCCTTAGTGCTTTTTAGCATAGACTAGTGGATCCACTTAGTTAAGGCGTTCTATATGACGGCAAAGTATAGGACACTTCTGGAAGCGTGGGCAAGACGTTGTATCATCACTTAGGCTCATAGTGGTAGTTGTCGGCTAGAGAAACTCCCACAGTAATATATTACTATATATGTAAACTGAGTTGTTATTGCATTTCTTGAAAAAATTGAGTTGCTATTACTGTTTTGAATGCTTTGTATAACTGCACCATTATTTGTTGTTTTACTTTGCATTTGAGTTAAGTTATTCATGAGTTGAATAAAGCGAAGGTAAGTGTTCCTTTCAGATTCCTTTCAAGCTTATGTTATGTTTAGTATTCCCCTTGCATACACGTACATTCAATGTACTAATGCCATTTGGCCTGTATCGTTTTATGATGCAGACACAGGTAACCAGGATCAGCATCCAGCGCCTCTTTAATCCAGTTGAGCACTCAGTGTCAGTTGGTGATCCTCCTTGCTTTCCGGAGGATCCCTTATTATCTTATTTTGATTTAGTACTTTAGTTGTTAGCATGATCTGGGGTCTTGTCCCGACATCCCTCTTTGTTTAGAGGCTTCATAGACGAGTAATTATAGTTCTTTAGTCTTTCCGTTTTCAGTTGTATACGTTTAAGACTTGAGTTGCCATTTTGGCTAAGTTTAATATTTCTTTAAGACATTACATGAGTTATCCTTTCGAGACTATTTCTTGTGTTTAAGTCTTTCGCTGACTAAGTAAGTCAGGCCAAGGGTTCGCTTGGGGCCAGCAATGGTTCTCCAGTGCCAGTCCCACCCAGGGTGTAGGCTCGGGGCGTGACAACTTGTGTAAAGGAATGTCTTATAATCTTGGTTTTTCTAAGAATTGCATCAACAAAATTGTGGAAGGTTTTCTCACATTAAGGGATCGTTGTTTGGTGAAAGGTTTTCTAACACATGCATGATTCAAGATTTAAGGAGTTATTCTATGATATTTTTTTATCTTGGATTAGTAATTTAATTGTGTTTTCCATGTGTAGTGATATGACTATGATTATGACTAATTCTGTTGTGATTTTACTTAGCATTGAGATGAAGGCTCCCTCGTGAGTAGAGATCGGGTCCCTAGTAGCAATCTCCTTGTCCCTAACTATGTGCCCATGTAGCTTGTCTTAAGTGACATAGCTAGTGGATCACCTAAGCTAGAAATTAAGGTCCTTGCCTTGGCAAGTAAGGATATATCTTTTTGGTGTGGGAGCAAGACACCAGATTTCATGTTATAGCTCACGTGGTCTATGCCAGTTAATAGTAAATATCCTACAAAATGAACTAAGTTACTTTCAAAATGTTTTATGAAGCCTTCCTTATGATTTAAGATTCAATTACCATGTTCAAGTTTTATGATGTTTCTTTAAAGGTTTTTACGATGTTTAGCTTGGTCATGCATTTCATATTTCGATTACGTCTCTTTTTATCGTGATTCATGTTTTATGCATATATGTCATACTTAGTACATGCATATTTGTGCTTACATTGTTTCACTAATATATGGCTTGAAGATTCCTCTCCCTCCACACTTGGCTAGTTGATTGCTTTGAGTTTGAAGTCTTGGTAAGTCCTCATCTGAGGACCATGTAATCTCTATTTTGATTTCTTATGTCTTTCCTTTTTCAGATGTCGTACGTGGTCTACGGATTACGCCATGACCGCTTCTTTGATGTTGTAGCAAGGCTTGTCAAGACTGCTAGTTTTCGCTTTTCATGATTAAAATCTTTCATGATATGAAATACTCTACTTTTATCTATTATAATGTGTTGTATGTATGTTAAGCGACTTGTGTAGGTCATTCCGGGATCCTACATGTCATGTCACGTATAGGGTGTACTTTGGATCGTGGCAGGAAGTCCATAAGTGAGTAAACTTTAATATACAGTGGCATCAATATGGTCTTTCTAAACATTTTATAGGTTTTATAAGCAAAGTATAGCCTCACGGGCAAGGTAGGCTTGTCAATACCTTTCTAGGCAATAAATAAGGGCACATTTATATGTATATATCTTAAAGGGTTAGTCCCAAATACTAACAGCTGACAAGATAGTCAGGGTAGGCATCAAACAATCTTCTAAGCTACCAACAAGTAAGATGACTTTTTAAGCAACATGGACAACAATTTGTATGTCGTGTTCAAAGTATAAGGTTGCTAACAAATAGGTTAAATACCTAGAAACTGGTCACCACCATAACTTAATAGGCATCCACGATACTATTTACCCCAAGGTAAAACTATAACTCTAATTATTTTGCTTTATAGGCGACAAGAACGCCAAAGGCCTATAGGCGAGCCATGTAGTTTATAGGCATTTGCAATCGCATAATTTTAAGCCAAACTAATTGCTTTGCTTCTAATATAAACATGAAATGCTAAGCAACTAATTACAAAGCCCTTAAGGAATAGGCAAGGCAACAAGCTATCAATAGTCAACCAAGCTATGACAATTCATACGAGAAGATTCTTATTCACTTTTAACATGTGGCAACATCTAAACAAGACTAATCTTGCTAACGGAAGCTGACATGTATACATATACTAATCTCTGAAAACATGCGTTGCATGTTTGTTCCGTACTACTTTATAAATTTGTATCTATTTATATTTTAATTGCATAAGTAGATGTACAATATCATGTCGTTCCTATAAATATCAAATGGTATCCTGAGGTTAAAATGCTGGAAAAGAAAGGAAATCAAGAAAACAAAAACAGGGGGAAAAACTAGGAAAATGAAAAATTAAAGAAATTGTTATGGTAAAGCATTCTTGGGAAAACCATTTCCAACCTTAATATAGTTCATTCTCGGTAGTTTTGGGCTTTCTTTCTATAAATCTAATAATTAATTAGTCTATTTTAATATTTAATGCAACTCTTTAATGATTAATGGAGAAATAAGTTTCAATATATGGAAGATGAAACGTGGAAAAATTGATATTATAAATAATAGTTATATACTCTCTTTTAGTTGCAATGAAGGTAGGAGCTGAAAAGTTTGCGAAAATAAATTGTACCATTCACCATTAATATAATCCAATTCACATTGGGTAAATAAATTCTATAATCATCGTTACTATGATTCCAATTCCTACCTAACCACAATCTTTATTGTAAATAAGATATTTAATTAGATTTTGGATTATCACATTAAAATATTAATATTTTAGTACTTTTTAGTTTATTGTAGGGATAAAATCATAATCCAACTTTAAAATACGTGGCTTCCCATTTTTAAAAATAATACATACATTGTATAACATACAAATAATATTAGAATAGGTGATATGCTTTTACATTTTGAAGGTGAGAATTAAATGAATAATTGAAGGCTTATGGACCATTAATATTATCTATCTAATACATATCGAGCAAGTAAATAAAACTAAAATAGCAGTGATCTTTGACGGAAAATGAAAATTTGCCGAATTGATAATAGCTAATGTTTAATGGAAAATAGTGGATAACTATTATTATAAGGAGGGAGCAATATTGAAAACTGAAAGGGAATTAAGTGGGAGTAGGAGGAATAATATTCCAATTATTACAAAATAGTAATGAATATGGTATTTTACTTTTTAGCTTAATTTGAAAATCAAAGGCCAATATGATCTTATTAAAAACTGGTCATGACCAAACGGTTCCCACATTATCTTACCTCATCACTTTTAGTATAAAATATACTACTCCCTCCGTTTCAAAAAGAATGACAACCTTTTCTTTTTAATTTGTTTCAAAAAGAATGATCTCTTTCTTTTTATGGTAACAATTTAGTTTCAGCTATCCACATTACATGTTTAAGGTCACAAGATTAAATGACAATTTCGTACATTTGACATAACTTTAATTTAGGACCACATGATTCAAAAGTCTTCTTTATTTTCTTAAACTCCATGTCAAGTCAAACTAGGTCACTCTTTTTTAAACGGAGGGAGCAATATATATGATTGCTATTTAATTAGATTAGGGGTGCATTTGGTACTAAGGAAAATGGAAAATGATTTCTTGGAAAACAAAGGAATTTCTAATTTATTTTCTCTTGTTTGGTTGGTGAGTAGATAATATTTTTTGAAAAATATTTTTTAATTTTTGGTTGGTGAATGAAAAATATTTTTCAGAAAATATCTTTTATTTTTGGCTTGAGACTAAAAAATACTCCTTAGGAAAATATTTTTTGATCCGAAAATCAACCCCGATAATTGATCCAGGACCTGACCCTGACACTCAAACTAGGACAAGACCTCGATGACCGTTCCAAAATCTGACCAAGGAAAAAAGAAATCAAAAACAATTTTTAAAAAGAATTGACGGGGTAGCGAGGGGTGGGGGTGACATAAAAAATGAATTTTTTTAATATTTAAAATATTTTTCAAAACAACATTTTTTTAAAAATGATGGGGGTGGCCTGGATAGGGAGTAGGGGTGGGGGTGGCGTAAAAATGAAAAAAATTTAAATTTGAAATACTTCCAAAAAAAATTTGACGGGAAGGGGGGGGGGGCGGGGGTGGCATAAAAAATGAAATTTTTTTAAAATTTGAAATATTTTTCAAAATATAATTTTTTTTAAAAATGAAGGGTTGGCCTGGGTGGGGGTGGCGCAGGAGGGGGGGTTGGGGCAGGGGTGGCGTAAAAAATGAAATTTTTTAAAATTTGAAATACTTCCCAAAAAAAATTGGGGGGGGGGGGTAGGGGTAGG